>BPLS01000158.1:1026057-1046596 GCA_019656275.1 Rhododendron kiyosumense | reverse complement strand
ATCCTTCATTAACTCTTCCGACACCCCATGGTTTCTCAACTGCAATTGTTGTTTTTCCCAAAGTCATACATACTCCAATTGGTTACTCTAATTTCTTGATCTTATCACATAACGTCACAGGGACAGAGGGAAGTTAACGGGCCTCCCCACCCTTGCTAGAATCGACCTATATAATTTATAATACATACTCCCTCCGTCTCCTATCCTATAGAAAGTCGTGCATTTTGACTTTAAAAAACACAATATTTTGGGAAATGTTTTCCGAATATTTTTACACCTTTCAAAAGATTTCAATAAGTACTTTTGATACCAAGTACTTTTGAACGGTGCAAAAAAAAAATACAAATTAATTCCAAAATCTTTTATTGTGAGGTCAAAGTTACATGGTTTTCAATAGAGAGCATTTAAAATAGGACGGAGGGAGTACAATAATTATTCACAGTATGAAACACTGAATTTTTACATTGCTAAAGTATGACTAGATTGGCGTTTTCTTGCGCCATGAGCCGGCCGGTGTTGGCTTTCATATAGCAGATCTGTGGGGGTTTAGTGAGTTCATCTTGCGTGTGTTTTATGCTTATTGTTTGAGCTGGGTTACCTTAGATGCTCTACTACTGAATCGTGGACAGACCCTATGCCAACACATGGTGTTTATCTGCTTTTGCAATACGCGTCATAGAGCCTATTAGCCTATAGTGTTTTTACAATAGCTCGTGTCTTAGAATTTTAATAGTTTTGGTTCATATCTGTTTATTGTGATGAAATCTTTGCCTTTGACAATTGATTAAAAGAAAAAAAGTATGACCAGATAACATTAAACACTGAAATTTTCACCTGAAAGAATCCATATTCCTGGCTAGCCCCGATGATTTCCTGAATCACTTCAATCCGATCGCCGTCGAGATCAATTATCGGAATAGCCTTGCATGGAGGAGCAACTGAGTTACTGGGTCTTTGTTCCGGTGGCAATATATATGATTCCGGCACCACTGATTGGATACTGCACCTGCTTGAAATTAGTTTTGCCATGGTCTCAGTTATCTTGACTAGTGGCGCAAAATTTTGGGAGCTTTAAAAGATGAAGATGAAGATGATGATAATAACGAGGCAAGTGATAATGCCAAAACCAAAATTGATTCTGCCAAAACTCAACCATGTGAAATGACTACTTTGCCCTCCTCCCAATCTCACCCTACTTTACTCTTTTTCTCTCTCTCCCTGCTGAACAAAGAGAAACCCAGTCTCCCAACTCAACCTCTCCAACTCCGCTGCCGACGCCAAAGTTTTCTGTAAAATTCGGTTTGGTTCGCGGAGAAGAGGAAGATCCGGAGGCGGGCCGGTTTGGGCGAGACGCAATCGCGGACACGGTCGTACTTGGCCAACATGTGCTCGAGGTCGTCGTCGTTGTTGATGACGGAAACCAGGCGTCGAGATCCTTGTCGGGCAATTGGTACTTGAAGGAGACGTCGTCGTCGGGTGCGGCACCAGAGAAGGAGGTTAGCTCGGCCAGAATGTCGGAGAAGGCGACGCGGCGGTCGACGACGAGGATCTTGGTGTTGCCGCCGGCGTAGGTGAGGTGGTGGTTGTGGGGGCGCGGCTGGATCTTCCCGCCGTAATTGCACATCAACTGCACCTTGTGGTTGGGCGGTTTGGAGTCGCTCCCGAGGGAAATGGCTCTGTTCTGTTTCTCCATCGGTAGAGAGAGAGAGAGAAGTTTGTTGGAATTGTGGTTGGTAGTTGAGTTGTGTGATGATTTTACTGGAAAAGAATGTTTTGTTTTAGGACTCCATCTCCATCTCCATTTTTGATTTGATTTGATAGAGATATATATTCTCTCCTTTTTTTCTTCTGTCCTTTTTCTTTTTTTTGAGGACCTCACCATTTTTGCAAATAATTTGGGCAATCGTTTTATAGAAAACATTGGCGTCGGCGGTGGATGTGGAGAGGTTGAGTTAGGAGACTGGGTTTCTCTTTGTTCAGGAGGGGAAAGAGAGAGAGAGTAAAGCAGGGTGAGATTGGGAGGAGGGTAAAGAAGTCATTTCACATGATTGAATTTTGGCAGGATCAATTTTGATTTTGGCATTATCACTTGCCAATAATAATAATAAAATATATAGGGGCCAAGCTGTCCCAACGTAGCATCATCTCTCCCTCCACCCCCAAAAAAAGAAGCAATGATTTATTTGGGTCATGAATTTGGAGAGACAAATACAGTTGGGCAATACTATTTTTTAAGTCATATATCAATGGAGGTTAGAAAAGAGTTCGTAAGTTAATTCACGGAAAGTTAAAAGGTTGTTCACAATTTTAAATTCATAAACGCTCAGGACAAGACTCGAATCCAAACCTCCCTTATGAGAGGACTAGAGAATACCATTGGACTACAAACCCTTTGACTCATTAGGTAATATTTAAATCCTTTGTTTTCCTTATTCTTTTTTTTTTGGTTGATAAATCCCGAAAGTAGTTCATGAGCCCGATATAACAAAAATCTTTGTAGTATAAAAAAACAAGCAAAGATTTTTGTTATATTTGTTACAACAAGGCTGAGTCAAATTTCTCCCGAGGAAGTCAAGGTAATGAGGAAGGAGGTCATACGTATATACGTCTCATCCCCAGGCTTATATACGCAGATCCCCACTCTAAACTGGAGACCCTAAAAGATGCTTTTGATGTAGCTGTGCAGGCTGTTATAAACTAAGTTACTAAGATGAGGAGAGACATTATTGACGGTCGCACAGATGATGATTTTATTGAGGAGCTCAGTTGGGAATATGCTTTGTTAGAGGAAGGGAAGTACGTGGGAGGGTCCTCATGAATGGGATACTTTTTTCTCGAAACCCCCGAAGGTGGCAATATGGATTTATCTGCAGAAGCAGCGAAAAAAAGAAAAGAATTGCAGCACAGCATGGAACACCTCATGGGTGACCGCATTAGCAATTGAAAAACTGTTTAGTTTATTTCCTTTGCACAAGATAGGACAAAGTAGGTACTATTGGTGTGTGATACAGACAAAATGAAGCAGGTTGAGATTGAACAAACCCACTTCTCAATATATACCCATTAACATCCAGTTGTGCTTGAAGTCAAAAAACATCCGGTTGTGCTATGGAGGAATGGGGGGAAAAAAAACACAGAACACGGGCATTTCCAGTGAGGTATTCCTCCAAATTCCAAATCAGAACACAGTTATTTTGAAGCAAAACTGCAGAAGTATTCCTCTTCGTAGCTATGCAATCAAATAGTTTATCATTTGATTCTAACTTTTACCACTCAAAGATTTATCCATACCCTATAGGGCCTCAAGCACCAAATCAAATATTCAAATGCTAAATCCAGTCACAGAGGCATTCACATGGGAAAAATGAATCAGAAATCAAAATGGACCGGCCAAAAAATCAATCAAAATTGAAAAATCGTCCATACACTGTGTAGACATACACAAACCTATTGCTCATTACGCCAGAGAGAGAGAGAGAGAGAGAGAGATTTTACAGTTTAGAAAAGCCAATTGACACTAATGTTGCCAAGCCAAACGAAAAGTGGGAGTTGAGCAAAAGCAATGAAGAGCAAGACATAATTATGCCGGCTCGAGTCGAAACTCCTCACCTCTGCAAAAAGAACTCTCTTCATAGTCTTCACCAAGAAGATGCCCATGCACAAGCACGTCCATGGCATCAAAAAGTAGTATGAGTAGCTCAACACTATTTTCCCCAGAACAGCCAGACACAATCCATTGAAAGTATACCCAGCGTAAGCGACAATGTCCAGAAGTGGTGCCTCCCCGCTCCCCAATGAAAACAATGACATTTTCAGCAGGGACACTTGCAAACACCAGCCCACCAACCCCTTGACGAACAGCCAATTCAGAGCTTCTGGGCTAAACCTGCATCAAAATGAAGACACATTGCACATTAAACACGTGACAAACACACGCACACAGAGGGAGAGGGAGAGATGATTTTGCGAAAGTAATCCATATTAGAGACTGTACCATTTTGTGTTTTCTTATGATAATTAAATCCAAGATTTTGTTCATGAATTTAAAATCAGCAATCAATAGTTAGCTGTTTGAATTTGTCATGAAATTTTTGGTTTTCATGGCTGAAAATCCACGTTTGATTTTTCACAAGAAAAACGAGGGGAACCCAATAATCTCATTTGTTTCCAGAGTCAA
This sequence comes from Rhododendron kiyosumense, assembly GCA_019656275.1. Taxonomy (NCBI): domain Eukaryota; kingdom Viridiplantae; phylum Streptophyta; class Magnoliopsida; order Ericales; family Ericaceae; genus Rhododendron; species Rhododendron kiyosumense. The sequence goes on along the minus strand of BPLS01000158.1, from coordinate 1,042,419 downwards.
ATGCTGTCGCCACTGAATTAATATCAAAATTCTGAACAGTAGTCGAAGGGTTGAGATTCTTGAGAACACGAAAATGACCACATTTCAGAGAAAGGTACAAGGACGCTTCTGATGCTCTCATCTTTCCAGTACATGGAATGCACGAGATTTGTTAGTTCCAGGAAGCAAAATTAACTTTTAGAAACCATTTAGTTGCAGCAAAATCCATTTCATAAACAAATGCTAGAAAATGGGTATTACTTATGTTGTTGCATCCATAACAAACTGCAAATGCTACAAGATGGGCACAATGTAGGGGCTAACCAAAGATCACTTTCGATTCAGCAAAGTATAAGTAATGTTCATTTGGTTTTACGGACCCACTAAATGTAGACATTGCTTTTTCATGAAAAACCACGAATCTTACAGTGATGCTACTACTTACTTTCCACGGAGACCCAGTGAGATGCCAGCAAGAACAATATAGGTACCAAATGCCATCAATGGAATATACAAGTCTGGAGCATTTATATCATAAATTGGGGGTTTATAGGAAAGCCTGCCCCCCACCGGCTCTGTTATCCTTGTCCAATGTCCCTAAAGGATTGGAGAAAGAGAAGATCACCACTATGAAGGACATAATTAACCATCTAGAAGGTAAGAAAATAGTGGAAGAAGGAATTACCCGGTGCAGAAATGGAAAGAGGACAACCTTCAATTTGTTCCTCACATACTGGTCATTAACTTGGAAATAGTATTGGGGATCGGAGAAGTACCTACTTACCTATCCATTTAAGAAAAGATCAAAATGTTAGGAAAGTTGGAAACCAACCACAAAATCAAATATGACCATAGAACACATCAAACCAAGCACTTAGACCGTTAAAATCATTTCATCAGTTGTATAAATGCAGTAACAAAACAATCAATATAGACATGCATGCATAATCCTACACAAAACCCTTGTGCTTTTGGCTTTAGCCCTCATATAATTGTGAATACACAACAAAACATATCGCGGCCCACCACTACATATCATGACAATTTGATCACAAGCACTTAAACTACTAATGCAAAAGCTTATTGCTGCCTTCTTTTGATGTACTTATATTCGTTATTATCCGCTTAATCTGCATGTTACAATGAAAGCAAATGGACAAATTCGAGGTCCCAAGCAAGTCCAGCTTCCCCAAAATCAAAGTTGCAGCTAACCCCAGCTCAAAAGCTCAAATCTCCAGATTCTCCACTAACCACTACCCAATCTCCACTAACCACTACCCAATGACAAAGCTGAAGAAGGTCACTGCCTCATTTGATCACATAAGATGCCATTGGGCTTTCCCTTGAAGGCAAGGCCATTACATGTCTGAAAGACAAAGGGATCTACGAACTTTTCAAACAACAAAAATACATATCTGAGGGTGATAAAGGAATCAACATTCCCTCAACAGAAGTAGCAGAAAAGACCGACAAAAACAATCACATAACGAGAGAGTAGAGAGAGTCACTGATCCACCATCATCCTTTCTGTAACAAAATGACCGCCAAAGGTACCACTTCAGAATTCATAACCTTCGCATGCTACTTACATTGCTTTGCACATACTCGGAACTTGATCCTAAAATTTTCTCTCCATAAGCACCCAGTCCACCTCTTATAAGCCCTGAACCAGCTCCAGCAAATGCATTCCCAAATGGACTTGGCTGTGGGTGTAGAGGTGGTCTTGGCAACCCAGGCTGCCCTCCCAAATTATCATACATTTCTGCAATGAGACATGAACAAAGGAAGAAACATCAGACCACCTTTGCTAGAGGGTAAAGCGTAACCACATTTTTGGACAAGTCAGGTACAATTCCTAAGCATAACTCTCTTCTAGCAGAAAAAGAAAAAAAAGAAAAGAAGTACTACATGAAAAGAAACATAGCTACAGTAGTTTTGGTGCTAGCCTGCTGTGCTACATTGTCACGAATCTTTACAACCTCCTACCAAATCAAGTCCCAATGACAAATGAACATGTCAAAATAAAAAGCTGATGAAGATAAATGCAACAATCAATACATCAGACACATACTTAGATTTCCAAGGTTAAAAGTTCCTCATAACCCAAACATTGCAGGCAACAACAAGCACATCTCAGCTATATAATTTGCAATAGCACTCTATCTCCCACATGCATTCCTTTTTTATTCGTTCCTAGGTTTCATCTCTTTTGTTTCTAGGAGGCTGGAACATCACAAATACAATGCAATGAAGGACTGCACCCCACCACAAGCAAGTTGAACAAAAGCTCAGTTAAATTACCCACTCTACGCTTAAGGCCTAATAACCATACAAGCTTTCATATGAAAATTAACAGATCACAAAAAATATAGAGAAATTCCCTCTAATTCAAATGTCTCATGTTTGGAAGACGAGATTAACGTTTTGTACCTAGAAACTTTTTTCCCACCAAATGTAACACAGTGGACAAAAAATCCACAATACATAATCAATCATAAAGCAAGAAAACAAAATTCTGACTAATTCTCCCCAGCTTCTTGATCCATCTTTCCAAGTAATCACATAATAAGCAGCTATACATTCTGAGGCATCTGATCATCTAACAAAAGTTAATCTCGTCAACGTTTAAGTTGAAAATTGTTCAAGAAATATTCAAAAATGTGTTCCAACTTCTATTGAAATCAATAGATTGTACAAGAAGCTATGTTGAAACAGATCTACTTCAAAAACCCATCTATTGACTTTCTAATAGTGTAGAATATATATCAGAACTTGGGAAAAGCTAGTCCAGAGGATTCGTATGAATCGTATATAATGTCGTTCACGTGTAGTGTTTAATATATGCTCAACAGTTTCAGAAAATGATGCCCTAATGGTTTAGACTTTAGTCAACTTGTTCAAAGTTTCTAACGAACAGAAAATGCAGGGGACATATATCAACTCATTGCAGAGGAATCCTTAGTCTTTTAAATTCATATGCCATCGCTTGCTTACTTCTTACTAGTGTATTTCGAGCATAGTTGTCAAATCGTGAATCGAATCGAGAATCGAAATGGTCATTTTTTGAATCGTGAATTGAATGGTGAATCGCTCCGGGTCATGACTTCTACAAATGAAAGATTTAGGCTAAATCAATAAAAACCTTCTTCTAAATGATGATTTGATAATAATGTGGACATTGTGGAGTATTAGGTAAGCTGCTTCTATTGCAATTACAAGAGATTATGATTCGTAAATCCTACTTATGGTTCTTTTTGTACAAAAGAGTTACAACTTATAAGTACAAAACAAACCCTTAGAAGGTTTATAGGGTTGTTATATTCCCATTATCTTCTTCATTTTCAATTCACTCTCGTAATAAATCTCCTTTTTTTATTATCTATCCATATAACCTATGAAGCACGGATACTCTATTTTGACCACCGTATCACGTACTGTACGCGTATCGGATACGGATACGCTCGGATACGCTTCGGATACGTATCCGATACGTTTTTTAAAGTATCCGGTTTTTAAATTTATTTTTTGGTGTTCGGATACGTTTTGGATACGCTCGGATACGTTGGGATACGTTTCGGATACGTTTCGGATACGTTCGGGGGCAGATTTGTTATTACTTAAAACATATGGGTTTAAAGTGTAATTAGGGCTATATAAGCCTAATTACTCCTCACTGCCGACAAAAGGCAGAAAGAAAAGAAAAAGGAAGCAGACACGAAAGGAGGAAGAAAGGGATCTGGACCATCTCTGTCGTCTCTCGTCTCTCATCTCTCGTTCGGGTAAGTTCTCTCTCGTCCCTCTCATCTCTCTCTTCTCGTCTCTCTTCTCCTCGTCTCTGTTCTCTCTCTCGTCTGTCTCTTCTCTCTCTCTCTCTCTCTCTCTCTCTCTCTCTCTCTCTCTCGTCTGTCTCTTCTCTCTCTCTATCTCTCTCTCTCTCTCGTCTGTCTGTCTCTCTCTCGTCTGTCTATGTGTGTGTATATATATAGTGTATATATATACACACACCCTGCTGTATAAAAGCATAAGCTTTTCCAAAATTAGATAATACTCTGTTCCATGTGAGAAACAAACAATCTTGTGAATGATTTAGCTATAACTTATGGTATCAAGAAATGTGGAATTGCTTGTTGCTAGAAGCTACTGTTGTAGTCTGATTTTTTTTTTTTTATGACAGTAAATTGAATCCGAATGGATTCTGCTTCAGCTTCTGCTGGTACTGGACATACTAGTAGTAGCTCTGTTTCCTCATCCTCACAAACAAATGCAGGGGATACTAATAATCCTCTTTGGAGTTATGTTACTAAATTAGAGAAATTGAGTGATCAAGGGGGAAATACTTTGTGGCAGTGCAATTTTTACAGCGTTGTCAAAAAGAGTTCATACACTAGAGTTAGGGGCCATTTGTTGAAGTTGTCGAATGGAATTGGACCTTGTCAAAATGTTACAAAGGAAATGCTTGCAACTATGAGAAAATTAGATGAGGAAGCTAAAGCAAGAGTGAAAGAAAATGCGCCAAAGAAAGTACCTCTACCCCCTTCTACTAGATCATCTGGTTTTGTTCTAGAAGGTTATGAGACAAAGAAACAAAGAACAAGTGGGAGTAGAAGTGAAACTATATCACCCGTTGAGAAGGCATTTGATAGGGGTAAACGTGATCAATTGCATGCAGAAATTGCTAGGATGTTTTATTCCGGGGGTGTGCCATTTAATTTGGCAAGAAACCCTTATTATGTGAGCTCTTATCAATTTGCCGCAAACAATCCTTTGTCTGGATATATCCCACCGGAATATAATTTGTTGAGGACAACTTTACTTCAACAAGAAAAGACAAATGTTGAAAGATTGCTCCTACCGATTAAGGGAACATGGAGAGAGAAAGGTGTAAGCATTGTGAGTGATGGATGGAGTGACCCGCAAAGAAGGCCTTTGATCAACTTTATGGCGGTGACGGAGGGCGGGCCTATGTTCCTCAAAGCCGTGGATTGTTCCGGTGACACAAAAGATAAGTATTTCATTTGTGAGTTGTTGAAAGATGTGATAGAGGAGGTTGGCCCTGAAAATGTGGTTCAAGTAATCACAGATAATGCTAAGAATTGTGCCGGTGCAGGACTTCTAATTGAAGGATTATATCCTAACATCTCTTGGACACCATGTGTGGTCCACACTCTCAACCTTGCCTTGCAAAATATTTGTGCAGCAAAGAATGTGGAAAATAATCAAGTAACTTATGACGAGTGTTCTTGGATCACGATCATTGCGGATGATGTTTCATTTATCAAGAATTACATCATGAACCATTCCATGAGGTTGGCTATCTTCAATGACTTCGTTCCTTTGAAGTTGCTCTCGGTTGCAAGTACTCGTTTTGCTTCTGTAATGGTTATGCTTAAAAGATTTAAGCTTCTTAAAACAAGTCTTCAAACCATGGTTATAAGCCCGAGGTGGAATTCTTATAGAGAGGATGATACGGGAAAAGCAAAGTTTGTAAAAGAGAAGGTGCTAGATGACATTTGGTGGGATGACATTGATTATATACTTTCCTTTACCTCTCCCATGTATGATATGTTAAGGATTTGTGACACGGATAAGCCTTGTCTTCATTTGGTCTATGACATGTGGGATACAATGATAGAGAAGGTAAAGGTTGCAATATATAGGCATGAAGGAAAGCGGCTTGAGGACTCATCTACCTTTTATGAAGTTGTTCACTCAATTCTCGTTGATAGGTGGAACAAGAACAACACTCCACTTCATTGCCTAGCTCATTCACTAAATCCGAGGTGACTTCTAACTTCATTAGTTCACTTCATACATAGTGTGAACATTATGTACTCTATTATTCATAAATTAAACTTCAACTTTTCCTTGTATTATGAAGGTACTATAGTGATGAATGGCTTCATGAGGGTCCTAGTAGAGTGCCTCCACATAAAGATGTTGAGGTTGCACGAGAAAGAATGAAATGCATGAAAAGGTATTTTCCTAATTCGGCGGATCGCTCAAAGGCCAACATGGAATTTGCCAATTTTTCAAGCAAGGGGGGAGAGTTTGGGGATAGTGATTCCATCCACGATCGCTATGCAATGGACCCTAAGAGTTGGTGGGTTACTTATGGTGCAAGTGCACCTTTGCTTCAAAGCGTAGCTTTAAAGCTACTTGTGCAACCTTCATCATCGTCATGTAGCGAGAGAAATTGGAGTACTTACTCATTTGTGCATTCAGCTAAAAGGAATAAGATGACTCCAAAACGTGCGGAAGACTTGGTTTTCATTCATAGCAACCTCCGCCTCTTATCAAGAAGAACTCGGCAATATATGGAAGGACAAACGAAGATGTGGGACATTGCCGGAGATGCTTTTGATACATTTGGGGATGTTGGAGAGCTTGAAATTGCATAACTCTCTCTTGACGAACCGGAGTTGGAGGCTGTAGTTTTTATGGACGATGGTGATGATGGTGAAATTGGCGATGAAGCAATGGAGGATTAGCGAAATGCAATGATGATTGCAATATTTTGGATGGACAATGAAAATCTTTTGACTTTTGATGAGGTTCAATGAACTCTCTTTTTTGCTTAGCATGTGAATAGTGAACTTGTGGAATGGATAACTTTAGTTGTTAATGGAATATTATTTTTATTTATTTTTATATTCAACGTATCCCCAACGTATCGTATCCTACTTTTCGAAAAAATCACGTATCCGCGTATCCGTATCGTATCGTATCCGTATCTCGTATCCGTATCCGTGCTACTTAGCATATAACATAGACAAAAGATGACATAACAATACTAAAGACCTTAAAATAATAGTTTAAACCCATTTCAAACAACAAAAGAAGCAAAACAAGAGTAAAAAATAAATTTTGAAAATTTTAAGCGAATAGAACGATTCACCGATTTACTTCCGATTCGCAGCTATTTCCGATTCAAGCAGCCTATTCATATCGACTACCCACTGAATCGTACGATACGAATCATGAATCGTATGATTCTGACAACTATGATTTCAAGGCATAAGAACACATCAAAGCAATACAACAGTGTACTTCGGCTACTGCTTAATGCATTTCAATTTTCAACTAAAGTTACGATTCACACTTGATATCTTTCTACCGATAGTGATCTATTCATACGGCTATGTTCTATTCGTAGGAATAAAAGAAAAATTGTCTTTCGGAGAGATGGCTGAGTGGTTGATAGCCCCGGTCTTGAAAACCGGTATAGTTCTGAACAAAGAACTATCGAGGGTTCGAATCCCTCTCTCTCCTTTTTCTCATTGAAGAGAGTTATTTTTTTATTAGTTTTTATCGGACCGGTATGATAAAGAAAGGGGAGAAGAATAAGATCACAGAGCACAGCAAACCGCTAAACCATGTGCGCGTGATTGCTCGCCTATCATGAGTTTGACTTGCGCTCTAAAGCTGTTTTTTTGAGGAAGACCGGAGAGAACCTTTTTGACATTCTTGTGGATAAAGCAGCCGGTGAAGCTTTTTCTTATGTTTTAAGACCACTTATCGAGAAACTCTGGCAAGGTCTATTTTTCCTTTTTCCCAGTGGGTTCATGCAAATTCCTACCAAGAATATATTTACATCGAAACGAATCAACGATATAATTACTTTACCTCCATCTTTTGCAAGACTTTGCTACAAGTTCCTTAACATGAGAAACTTGATATCTAAATCCAAGAGAGACCGGCACAGATATAGTGATGTATCCTAATTTGCCAATCAAAAATAAATACGGAATTTTCAATCATTCTCGACATCATAAGCAGGAGAATTCAGCAAACGAATGTACAGAGCGAAGAAATCCAAGTAACAAAGGCCTAAGAGAAATCTTGAATAGCATCTAACCAAGTATAATGCTTACACGACGGAATCTAATTAACTGAGATGGAAATAGATTCAGATCGCATAAACAGGAGTCACGAGGCATTCAAGTCGCGAAGTAATATGTAACGTACACCAGTTCAAGAAGAGGGAAGTACATGCGCGCGTTGTGAAACCCCAAACAGTTACCTTTTTCAGGTTTATTGAGTTTCAGCCAACCTGCGTTTGAAACCCTAGGAGCGAATTTCTACTGTAACTTCCTGGCGAAGGAAAGAGTAATAGAGAAAAAGAAAGGTCCGTTTAATCTAAGTGAATACTATAACGGGGAATTTATATAGACGAATATAGAGAGAGAAAGGGTAGTGTACTAACCAGATGGAGAGAGAGAGAGAGTTGAAATGAGTCGATCTGAGGACGTGAGGATCTGATTTGCCAACCGCTTACGAGTTACGATCGATGCTTGCTGTTGATAGAAGTTTTGGAGAGAGAGAGAGGCGGCCTACGCGGCGTCTTACCGAAATTCGAACCCGGCACCCGGTTTAAAGTGTTGTTCCACCAAAGCCCTTTTAGGATTTTTTTTTTGTCTTAATTCAGATATTTTTCGTGTTTTTTATGGTTTTGAAAAATAACCACTTTTTCTCGAAGGGAAAAAAATAAAAAAATTGACTTATTTTGCTTAAAATTGGATATTTACAAAAAATATTTGGGTAAAAGTAATAAAATTTTACTTTTCCAATTCCTCTTATCGAGACCAATTAATAATCCATAAAAAATTGGCGCAAAACTAACGAACACGATTTTTTTTTAATAAGAATAAAACCTTCAAAAGGTGCTAAAAGTTAAGCGAAACGGGATCTAATTTCTCATGGACATTTAGATTACTGATACCGATTAAAAAAAAATAGATGACCAAATTTTCCTCAATTGAACTCACAACCTTACGCTAACGGACTCTAACCCAGTTGATATCTCTTGTTTCTCCCCATGTGGAAGACTAAAGTTCAAGCACTGTCGTGAGCGTTTATGGGTTCAAGATTATGGACAGCCTTTGAATATTTTATAACTTATTAACCTCCACTAACCCTCCGCTGATATCTGATGTATACAATATTGAAAAAAAAAAAAACAGATGTATAAAATATTGGGAAGAAAAAAACTCACAACTTTACAACTGTTAAAAAAAAAAAAAAAACTCCCAATTTTAAGAAGGGACTGTGTTAAGAAGGGGCTTGAAATGAACAAGGGACGAGCCAATTACAGAATATATTTACAAATAGACAAAATGTGCAGTGGCATCATGTGCAACATCTGCTCCCTTGATTAACTTCTTTTCTTGAATAGATCTTCAATAACTTCAGGATGTTAAATTTCCATGCCTTGTTATCTCACTTTGTTTCCACCAGTTTTGCACGCATCAACTCCGGACTTGATATCTTATTTACGCTGCCAGAAATCACAAACTCTAAAATCAAACAACTAAAACTTGTAAAGAGCTGAGTCATTTGGATCTAACTGAACGTTCGTTCTTGTATTCTTTCAACCATCATACGGAACTCAAGAGTTTGCCAACAAGACATAAAAGCATGGTAAAAGGCTCACCATACGAGAAGATCACCACTAGATGCCGACTTCACGTAAATTGACTCAGGAACAAGTTCTTGCAACAGTTCAAGTTCTTCTTCAACTTCTCCTGTGAAACACAAAATAAAAGGGGTTAGCTTTAACAGAGCTAGAAGAAGTGTCTGCATTACTGATGGTAAGAATCACGGCTTACTTCTATCAACAACATCTAGGTGATTGGCTATTATCCTGTGCATAAGCTCCTCTTTTGTGATAACAGAACGCTTCATCGACTGAAATAAGAAATGAATCACATCGAAGAGTTTGGGTAAGCTGGCAACCATCTGTTGCCGCTTCTTCGCTTGTGAGATGGCTGGATCCTGCTCCTCTGTTCCTTTCTTTTCTTTCCCTCTAATCTGCAGAGATGCAAGTCAGTCAGTTTCTTGTTTCAACTGACATGCATTCACTGTAACAACAAACTTTGGTTTCACTCTATTTTAAGGAAAGCATAGATTTAACAAAGTTCTTCTCCAGACCCAAAAAGGCATAAGAAACAGAAAAATTGACCCTGGACATGCTACAATTTGAAACTAGATTTGACAAGCCTCCTAGTACAAAAACTACTCTATACCCATCTATTTCCTATCCGTTATTTTTTGGTTCTTTTCTTGTTTTGCGCTGAAAGTAGGCATCTGCAACACTAGTAAATTTACTTCTATAAATTATAATCACCTCCATTGTAATTACAACATGAGTGACATGACACAACTTGTGAGGATCCCCCTGGCCTGCTTTGCTTCATATGATGCAAAAAGAGGACAGTGAAATCTATATTGCTCTTCACACTTCATAGATAATGATCCAGCAGCACAAAACATTTTGAGATCAAAGGTGTTCAGAAAAGGATTAAAGCACAACAAATGCACCATAGGCTTACCGATTGCAGGAGATTCTCAGGAAGGATTTTGAAAATATCTTTCTCAACTGATAATCTTCCGATACTTTTGACTTCATCTTCTACCTTGGCACTTTTCACAGGATTGTCAAATTTCAATGATCTTCTGAGATGTGTACGTCTAACTAATTTGCTGGGTGAGTTGGTTGAATCATCACTTGGGCACATGTAACCCCTCTTCTCTGGTTGCAATGCAGGTGAGACATTCGTCAGCTCTACTGGAGATGAGGCCAGTTTCGAAGGACTTTCACAGATGGTAGCATTCGCAATAGAAGAACAGACTTCATTTTTTGTGGAATCTATCTCAGTAATTGTAGTTGTAGGTGGATGAAATGGCTGCACACTAGTTTCAGAAGCCGCAAATGCTAGCAATTCTTGACTTCTTGTTGGTTGTAAAGAAAATTCATGAACAGATGGTGCATAAGAGGAGATCTCTCCAACACGTGGCTCTGAAACGGGTAGAACCAAAGGCTGTGGAGACACGATTGATTTTTCTTGGTAATCAATGTCTTTATTGCGTGAAACTTGCATTGAAAAGTGCTTCCGGAAAGACCGAGATAGATGGGATGCTCTAGCAGGCTGTGATTCTGCAAGTACAGCAGTTGATGTCTCGCTAACGGATGAATTTAAGGCCACATCTTGGTTTGAGTGATTGAATGGATCTGGTAGTGCTGCTTCTGGCACTTCTCCCTAAATGAGCAAGATGTTGTCAATAACATAGGGCATGCCAAAAAGGACAGACATTAGTTCAAGCAAGCCAGTGCTAATGTTTAGACAAAATCATATCCTCCAGACTACAGCAAAAACTAATTTCCAAGTCTTTCCCAAATGAAAGCAAATGGGAGATGGAGAATTCACACTTCAGGTAGGTTCCAAATGAAGAAGCTTGTAATCCATAATGGACGGGGTACCAAAAGTCTGCAAGGAAAAGCTTACTGTGTGCTACAAGGTAAGAGAGAGATGAGCACAAAGCAGGCTTTGCACTAACATAGTTTCCTAGGTTGAAAAAGGGAAAGGTGGATGCCGCTCAATCCAATTAGCATCGCTGATACTGGTTATAGTGTTTTAATAGCATTCCACACATTAAGATAGTGAACAAACTCAATGATTTACAGCTTCAGTAACAAATAGGGCTGAAATGGAAAAATTGTGAAACCCAACAGCCACTTTCGAGTAACAATGCCAGACTATGTGCATCAATGCAGCATCAAGTATCATTAAGTTTAGGACAATAGACAATTAATCATAGAAGTGCAAGCAAGCACTTTTTAGCAGCCACAGTTAAGAAATGCTTATAGAAAGTAAAGAAACCGTATACCTCAGGATGGGCTTTAAAGAAGTCCAAAAGCCTAGCATGAAAGACATTCCTCATCTGTGAATTCTAACTCGTTGGTTTTAGCTGCTCCTCATCCTTAATTGCGTCAACATTCAGTGTAACATGGAGATCTGGCTTCATACAACTAGTTTGTTCATCATGAATTAGAACCTTCTTTATCTCAATCACATTGGGTAAAAGAAACTTCAATTGGGCTAAATGAGCATACGAGAACCTCCTACAGATTACATAAACACAATATGTTAAAACAAAATATAGCAAAATTAAATGGATATAATTCATCTGAAAAAAATAGTAGAGAGTATTTTTTTACCTATCTGTCAAATATTCTATTTTGGGGCAAATGTTTGTATATGTGGACGTAGAGCCCTTCAGCCGAAGCAGCCGAATTGAACTATCCAAGCTATCAAAGAACTTGCCCAACGTCTCAAACCTGAAGACAGTCTACTGCATCAACAACACAATGATTGATGCCATGGTCTAGAACGTTGCCCAGAAGCACAATTCCCCATAGCTTTTCAGATACCATAATGATATTGCAATTTTTCATTGAATTCCAAAGACTTCCAAAATTTCCATCGATTTTACATGTCACTCACTAAAATTTACAGAAAAGTACAACATAAGCAGCCCAAATTTTTTTTGAACATAAATAAGGAGAATAGAATACCCAAGGACAATAATGGCCAACTGACCAAACCAAATTCAACAAATCCGCACAAAAAACAGCAATTAACAAACCCCGGCACCTCTCAAATTAGCTTCTCACATAGTTCACCAAAAAACAATATCCGAAAAGTTTTCAATCAATATAACTGTCTTTATATTCTACATATTGTTCTGTATACAAAATATTTTAATATATCTGTATCACCACCAGTGACGAACACAGGAGTTGTATTACGGGGATCAAATCACACGTATTCATACATTAACAACAAAATATCATCCTTATAGAATACTAACAGAATCTTGAGGGGACCTTTCTTCATTTTTACAAACAAAATATAAAATGTAGTAGAAATAATGGGATATTTCGGAGGTGTGGGGGACCTGGCGGCTTGACCCCCTTGGTCCGCCCCTGAATTCACCTCTAAGTAGGGCTGCAAATGAATCGAGCTACTTGTGAGCAGCTCGGGTCTCAGCTTGTTTACAAGCGAGCCAAGCTCAAACATCGGAAAGCTAGGCTCGTTTACACCCCTGCCGCTAAGCTAAAATCCTGCAGCATGCCGAAAAGAGACAACAATGGCCAACTGAACGAGTCACATTCAACAAATCCGCACAAAAAACAGAGATTTACAGCACATAGTTCACCAAGATCGATAAAAAAAAAACAAACAAACACAAAAACAAAATAAAATAGAAGTGGTTGAAACCCAGATATGTCTCACCCACGGTTCACTGAAAAAGTCCAATAATGTTCTCAAATTAGAATGGAACTTACTTTTCCGGAAGCTTTATCGACCCATCAACCGTCTTCTTCGGATTCACTTGATCTGACTGTAACGGCTTTGACAATGATGATGAAGAACGGAGTATCTTCTTCGACCTGAACGAACTGAACAATGAGGGGTCTGACATTGTCGTGCAGTTTCGGAGATGAGGTAGTTTAGAGAGAGAGAGAGAGAGAGAGAGCGGCGACAATGTATCGGTAGGGTTTTTGGTGCGAGTGAGGCGGTTTTTTTGGCGCGGGTGAGGCGGGTGGGTATCCGGCTGAGAATAGGCTCTCTTCCATTTATAGCCGGTTTAAATTGGACCGTCCGAAACCAAACCGGGTAAACCCGGTCTTGACAAAGACTCGCTTTGGCAGAGTGCGATCTATGCTTTTGATATGCGAGTTTTTAATTCCGGAATTGTGCGAAGGTTTTCCCAAGGGTTTAACGGCCGACGTTGCAGAACCCAGAAGACCAAGCACAACCCCCGACTTCTCCTCTTCTCTTCTCTCTACCATCCGCCATGAGAAGAGCTTCATCCAAACTCCTCCTCTCTCATCCCAAACTCTCTTTCTCTCTCCTCTCCAGAGACTTCATCACCCAAGTCTCCACCACGGCCACCCATGAACCCAACCACCACCCAACCCTAACCTACCTCAAACCCACCAAATTTCCCTCGTCCAACATCAAAACCCACCATTTCCTGACAAACCCATCTCACAATTTCAACACCCTCGCGGACACAAACCCCCCACCGGGCCAGATATCCTCAAGACAACGAAAGATCAAAGAGAAATCACAAGTAGAGGAGGCTTTCGAGTCGGCCGAAACCGCCGAAGAAATGCTCGGAGCGTTCAAGGATATGGAGGCCAGTTTTGATGAAAGGGAGCTGGGTTTGGCTTGTTTGAAACTAGGGCTCAAGCTTGACCAGGAAGGTGAGGATCCTGAAAAAACCCTTTCTTTTGCTAATAGAGCTTTGAAGGCTTTGGATAGAGATGATAATAGAGTTAGTTTGCCTCTTGCTATGGCTTTACAATTGTTGGGTTCCTCTTGTTATAGCTTGAAAAGGTTTAATGATAGTTTAGGGTACCTTAATAGGGCTAATAGGGTGTTAACTAGGTTAGAGGAGGAGGGGAGTTGTAGCGTTGATGATATTAGGCCTATTCTTCATGCGGTTCAGCTCGAGTTGGCGAATACTAAGACTGCAATGGGGAGGAGAGAGGAGGCTCTTGAGAATTTAAAGAATTGTTTGAGCATTAAAGAAATGACTTTGGGGGAAAACAGTAGGGAACTAGGCAATGCCAACCGGGATTTGGCAGAGGCTTACGTTTCCGTTTTGAATTTTAAGGAGGCAATGCCGTATTGTTTGAAAGCGTTGGAGATACATAAGGGCCAATTGGGGAATAATTCAGTGGAAGTGGCACATGATAGGCGGCTTCTTGGGGTTATCTATACCGGATTGGAGGAGCATGAAAAGGCGCTGGAGCAAAATCAGCTGTCGCAAAAGGTACTGAAGAATTGGGGTCTTAGTTCTGATTTGCTTCGGGCAGAGATTGACGCCGCCAATATGCAGATTGCATTGGGGAAGTATGAGGAAGCCATCAATGGTTTGAAGGGTGTTGTTCAGCAAACTGATAAAGACAGTGAGGATCGAGCCATGATCTTTACTGCCATGGGGAAAGCTTTGTGCAATCAAGAGAAATTTGGCGACTCCAAGAGGTGTTTAGAGATTGCTTGTGGGATTCTAGACAAGAAAGAAGCAACCTCCCCAGTAGAAGTTGCTGAGGCATATATTGAGATTTCGATGCAATATGAGATTATGAACGAGTTTGAAACTGCAATTTCATTGTTAAAGAGAACACATTCCATGCTGGAGAAGCTCCCACAAGAGCAGCATTCAGAAGGAAGTGTTTCTGCACGGATTGGGTGGTTACTTCTTTTAACAGGAAAGGTGCAGCAGGCAATTCCTTACTTGGAGAGTGCAGCGGAGAGATTGAAAGAGTGCTTTGGTTCCAAGCATTTTGGTGTGGGGTATATTTACAACAATTTGGGTGCTGCCTATTTGGAACTAGATAGGCCTCAGTCAGCTGCACAGATGTTTGCAGTAGCCAAGGACATCATGGACTTGTCCCTTGGACCAGGCCATGTGGATACAATTGAGGCCTGTCAGAACCTTTCAAAAGCATATGGCGCCATGGGAAGGTTAAAAATTTTCCATCACGTATTTGCTGGTTCTTTTTTTGCATTGTATTTCTAGTCCGATTAGTGAATGCATGCATATCACATTTCGTTTAGGGAGATACAAACTATTTTATTGAATGGTTATTTTACATTGCATATCTACTCGGTCAGTTGATTAGTGAAAACGTGCGTAACTGAAAAGGCCCATGTGGTACTCCCCTTTTTCCTTCTTGAATACTCACACGTGATCTTTCTTTTGACCATGGGGATATTATGGGTGACCTTGTTCCCTCAGATGGGGAGCCTAATCCTAGGTCCAATCCGCCAATGGTTCATTACATGAATATGTATAGTGAAATCCGAAATCATTCCTTAAATTGTTGGTCAAGTGATGGTTTGTAGGTCCCCCCCCTACACGTGGAATACCTAATGTTCAGAAACAATTCGTTAGTACCTTCTGGACAACCTTCTGGACAGGACATAGCTATTTGTTCATATGGTTATGAAATAAACAGGAAAAGAAAATTTTTGGATCTGATTTAATGAGGTGAAATAAGAAAAATGAAACCTTGAGAATTGTTTCCAAGTTTAGTATATCTTGTCGAGGCCATGCAAATTTGGCTGTTACAGTGCAACACAATAGCTTTCTGTTTCTGATCTTTTACAGTGTAGGGTTAAAACGATATTTCGTTTGAGCTCATTTCTTGGATTTTGCAGCCACCCCCTTGCAATTAAATTCCAGGAGCAGGTAGTTGATGCTTGGGAAGGCCATGGTGCAAGTGCGCACGATGAACTCAAAGAAGCTCGACGACTTCTTGAGCAATTAAAGAAGAAAGCTCGGGAAGCGTCCTCAAAGGAACCTAACATAAGGGCCTTGCCATTGCCCCGTAACAGTCAAGTCTCTACAAGAAACTCCCAGCCAGCTGTTTCTGTTAGGGAGAAGTTACCAGGTGCAATTTAGTGTTTTATTGAACAAACCTGCTGCACAATCAAGAGCAATTCTGTTTTCTTCTAAACAGTGAGGGTTATTTATTTTTAATCTTGAAGGGAGGCACTTTTACGCCATTTTTGCTGATTGTGTCTGCTC
>BPLS01000158.1:987708-1026047 GCA_019656275.1 Rhododendron kiyosumense | reverse complement strand
TGATGGGAACTAATTGAGTTGTATTTCAAGCATGTGGGCGAGGGTATTGCCACGGTTCTATTGATTGGTTTCACACTAAATATTTGTTGTGTTGACCAAGAAAATGCCCCTGCCAGAGGGCTGGTTTGGTCAGCTTGCTTTATGGGAACTAATTGAGTTGTATTTCAAGCATGTGGGCGAGGGTATTGCCATGGTTCTCTTGATTGGTTTCACGCTAAATATTTGTTTTGTCGACCAAGAAAATGCCCCTGCCAGAGGGCTGGTTTGGTCAGCTTGCTTTAGTTGCCTATCTGCTCAAAATAAGCAATAAGCAAATAAGCTCCTTGGGTGAATCATGTAGTCACTCTTTATCACTCCGACCCTTGAAAGCATCATAGAACCTGCAAAAGTGCTTGTTAGTGAATCTGATCGCCAACTGTTCATATGTAAGAAGTACGTTGGTAATCCTAATGAACGGCACTTTCGAGTCATCTAGGCTCTGAAATTAAGTTTGGAAGAACATGTGAAGACTGAAGACTAAATGAGATGTCATGACAGATTTGTGTGATGCATGATATCTGTATTTTCTGATTGAATCAAGCTTTGTATAATTGTCAATTCCATTTGAGTATTGAGAAATCTTCCTGTAAAGATTCGCAAACTACTTGATCGGGACGGCTCACAATCGGTTGCACGTAGACCACTTAACCTCTTCAATTTCAAATTCCGTTTTTCGTATCTTCAACGCTTATGACATGTGTCACTAGCCGCGACGGCCCTAATATTTTTTGGGGTGCCTAAGGCGAATTAAGATAGTAAGACATTTTATGCATTATTGCATTATACAACAAAATGACATACTTATCAACAAAAAAAAATCTGACATTATGACCACACACACACACAAAAAAAAAAAGTCAACTTGAAAAAAAAAATTATTGCTATACAACAATATAAATTTTAAAATCACTTAAAAGATCACTCTCTTCTTGCATGTGTAGCGGCAAAAGTACTAATTATGCTTGAAAATTGACATGCTTATTTTAAATACATATAATTTTATAGAACAATATATATTGAATACTACACAATTTCGGGGCTCCTCATTTCAGCAAAAGTTTCGGAGGCCAGAGCGATTGCCTTGCTCGTCTTTGTTCAGGGCTGGCACATTGTGAGGATTGGCTTTGACTAGTAAAGGAGACGTACGTGCTCCTTGCAGTTGTAAATTATTTAGCTCAATTATTATGTGGGGTGTGTGTATGGGATATGGATGGTGAGATATCACGGGGAGTCCATTTGAGTGTGAGAGATTGTGTGTAATTTTGTTAGTTAATTAAATAAATCAGTGAAAACAATAGGTTAGCTGACGAATCTGGCTGCTAAGATCAGCTCAATCGAACATAATAAGAAATTTGAAACGGAATTTTAATTTCAAGAAGAAAAACAAAAAAAAAAGGCCATAAAGAAAGAGGATATTTTGAAGGTTGGTCAGAAAAGGATTCCCTATGATTCTATGAACGAATCAGCCAGGGAAGGAAGAGAGAGAGAGAGAGAGAGAGAGAGAGAGAGAGAGAGAAAAGACATGGAACCTTTGCTAGCGGCCGATACGGGCCGGTAAGAATGCTAGCACACTATAAAACCCCGTCTCTAGACCATTGCCTCTTCCCACCAAAACTTGTTTCCTTAAACTTGAGCAGCGCGTAAGCGGGAAAAAAAACTTGTTTTTCCTTTGAAACGATACGATAGTAGAGAATGTCGGCTCTTGTTTCAAGTTGGTCCAGGACCGTTCATTCCGTGCCAGAAGACTATGTGTTCCCGGAGAACAAAAGGCCCGGCCGTGACATTGCAGCGCCCATATGCAAGGATATTCCAGTCATTGATCTATCACAGTTGGATGGCCTTGATCGCATTGGAAAAATTCAGCAAATCATGAAAGCTAACCGTGATTTAGGTATCTTTCAGGTTCATCTCGTATCTCTTTGTCTGTTGTTTAGATCAAAATATTTTGATCACCAGAACTTAGAATCTAATGGTTTCTCTGCTAACTTCCTTGTTATGAAATCTTGATCAACAGTACTAATGCGTTGGTTACCATAAAACAGGTGATCAATCATGGAGTATCTGAAGAGCTATTGGATGAAACAATGAATCTGTTCAAGGAGTTCTTCAGCATGCCTGCAGAAGACAAGGCCATGCATTATTCTGAGGATGGAACTAAGGGTTTTAGGCTCTACACAAGCAGTTTGTCTTACATAGATGATGGGGTTAACACATGGAAAGATTCTGTGAAACACACTTGTCAGCCTTTAGAGGATAACATCCAATCTTGGCCTGAAAAGCCAGCTGGATATCAGTTACGTATTTAAGTTTCTTTTTTCTAATTTTTCTTGTTAGATTTTTCGAAGGGTTCCGACCTAAAACCAATTGGTTATAGGTGGAGTAACCTCTAGATTATATTAAGCAAGTTTGGATGGCTTAGGTGAGTGATGTCGGATAAAGCCTAACACTCCTTAAAAACTTTCTCGTGGTACTCACTTCTGGGTCCTGGTCCTGGTCTCTCCTAGCCTTTTCAAACTCAATTTGTTTAGGTATCTTAGTTACCAAGTTTCTGTAACCTATATAAAGGCATTTGGGACAATGTTCTATTACAAGGCAAACAAGCTAGGCTATTGACAACCCACTTCTGTAACAGTGCTAATGAATCAAGGCATGTTGAGTGAGTTTTTACTACTTAAACTTAAATATCTTTGTTGCTGAATCATGCTTGTAGGGAGGTGGTTGGGGCCTACACAGGGGAAGTGAGGAAATTAAGCTCAAGGATTTTGGATCTGATCTGTGAAGGACTGGGGATTGGAGTGGGGTACTTTGAGGGTGAGCTGAGCAAGCTTCAGGAACTGGTGGTCCACCATTACCCACCATGTCCAGACCCAAGTTTGGTTTTGGGAGTTGGTGGGCACAGTGACCCACACCTCTTAACCTTGCTTCAGCAGGACTATATCTGTGGCCTCCAGATTTACAAGGATGGGCAGTGGCTTGGGGTTGAACCCATTCCTCATGCTTTTGTTATCATGATATCTGACCAACTTGAGGTATATATATGATCTCCAACCCTTTCAAGTCCTGAGAGATGTATCATACTCTATTTGTTTCTCTCCCTGATAAATTTTCTGGCACTGGGGATTAATGTGATTTCCCATTTGGCTTGGATGCAGATTATCAGCAATGGGAAGCTAAAAAGTGCTCAACACCGAGCAGTGACGAATACCAGCTCTGCCCGGACATCCTTGGTCACTTTTATTAGTCCATCTCTAGAATCCATCATAGAACCTGAAAAAGCACTTGTTAGCGCTTCTGAACCCTCAGTCTTCAAGTCCATGCAGTTCAAGGAGTACCTTGATATTCACATGGCCAATCACCCGTGGTAAGCCGGCACAGCTACATATCCAAAGCAAAAAAGAGTACAGTGGAAGGACTCGTTCGATGTCATGTCAAGACTGCTTCAATTCTGATGATGAATTTTATAGGCTTGTACTAAATATGGCAATGAGGTGTGATAGACTTCTGTAAAACATCACTGTCAAATCTCATATAGTTATGTAAAATGTCTGCTTGAACTTCGTCTGTGTAATCCAATCTTGTTTGAATGAAATTTTCAGCACATTTTCTTGGCGGCCATGGCTATCAGTATTAAAAGTTACTTATGTGAATAGAAGTTTCATTTTCTTTTTCTGGTAGGGTTATGTGTAAAGTATTTAGAACATCACTTCACCGGACAAAACTTTGCAGATGCCATATCTGTAGAAATTTAGAACCAATGTGATAACTTGTTGCGATGGAATCGTAGTAAATCTTCTGGTGCTGGAACTATTGCAATTCCCCATTTGGCTTTGCAACAATCAAAAGCTAAAAGTCTCAACATTAAGCAGTGAGGATACGAGCATTGCTCGGTTACAGTTCACCGCTAATTTTTCTTCACCAGCTCTAGAATGCGTCACGAAGTCAGAAAAAAATAAAGTAAAATTTGATTCTTTGTTCAATATGCAGCATACTGTTCAAATCCTTTCGAGTCAGAGAGTCCTATTTTAAAAAGTTGATGTGGTTGGCATGTGTTGATAACTTGATATAAGTATCAGCGGGCAAATAAATAACTTCTTATCAAATATAGGATATCGTGGGCATATGCAATATTCATTCAAATTTAGGATTTGATTTGTGGACAAATCCGGGATTCACCGAAAAATCCTCTATTTATTGACAAATTATTCTAACATGGTATCGTAGCTATGTCTTAGGTGGTCACGCCTCACTTGGTCGAATCTCCTCTCGAATCAATCGTCTTACCTCATCAATCCATATCTCCATGTGCATCCGGCCTGCACGTGAGGATTTGTCGACAAATCTAGGATTCACCAAAAAATTCTCTATTTATTGACCAATTATTCTAACATGGTATCAGAACTACGTCTTAGGTGGCCACACCTCATGTGGTCGAAACTCCTCTCGAATCAATCGCCTCACCTCATTGATCCATAACTTCACGAGCTTCTCCATACCTTCACGTGCATCTAGCCTGCATGCCAAAGGGCTTGTTTGGTTTGCCTGCTTTAGTTTCTCATTTGCTTAAATAAACAGTAAACAAATACTCCCTCCATCCCATTTTAAATGTTTACTACAGGAATTTGTGCACTTTCAAACCCCAAAAAAAAACATATTTCTCCATGTTATTTTTTTTTATTTTCATACACCAAATTAAAGTGCTCATTGAGTACTTTAATTTGGTGTAAGAAAATTTAAATAATAATACGTAGAAATAAATATTTTTGGGTTCGAAAATGCACGAATTTCCATATGAGACATTTATAGTGGGACAGAGGGAGTAAGTTTCATTTGGTGAATCTTGGTTGTTAAGATGAAAATGGTAATACTCAGAAATGAAGCAGAGATGAAGAAATTAGTTTGAATATTGTTGGGCTAAGTGGTATCATCTGGAATAGAAAGAAACCTACAGATCGATCTTATGCATAAAAATTAAGGCAGATAATCTTTCTGAAAGACACAGAGGCACAGACAAAGGGTGATAAAACGAAAACGAAGGGTTGATAATTGATGGATGAAGGTGATTTGCTTGCCAAAGCAAACAAATGAATGGGGATAGCTTTGAGGAAGACTTGTATTAGAACCAATGTGATTATTTCAGTAATAAACCAAAGTATCAGTTGAAATCTGTTTCGGAACCTTTTGCTTGCAGGATTTTGGTACTAGAATATATGCTACTGATGCAATACTCCGATGCGTTGTACAAGTCGTGTGTTAAAACTTCATCAATGTGATTTCCCATTTGCTTGGATGTGGATTATCGATCAGCAATGGGAAGCTAAAAAGTGCTCGGCACCAAGCAGTGACAAATACCAGTGTTGCTCGGACATCCTCGGTTACTTTTATTAGTCCATCTCTAGAATCCATCACAGAACCTGAAAAAGCTCTTGGAAGTGCACCCGAACCCCAACTATTCAAGTCCTTTCGATTCAAGGAGTACCTTGTTGATATTTACACGGCCAATCTTCGTGAGCCTAAAAGTACTACGACACTAGAGGCCTATAAGCTTGTGTTAAACAAAAGGTAAACATCAGTATGGTGAAAGGATTGATCAATGTCTTGTCAAGATTAATTCAATTGGATTGAGACGTTATAGACTTTGGTAATATATTGCAATGAGACGTCATATAGTTTTTTAAGTAAAATTTCTGCTTGAACTTTCTCTGTGAAATGCAATTTTGTTTGAATGAAATTTTCAGCACATGTTCTTGGCGGCAGCCCTGCTATCAGTATAAAACTCTGTGGCTGGTTAGCCAATTCTTTTGCAATTTACAATAGGCTTCTTCTGATTTTTTCCAGCCATAAAATAGAGTTTCCCTATTAACCAATATGCTCTGGCCACAGGAAAAAAAAATGAAGAATGCTACATCACTATAAAACCCATACATACCACTTCCACTTCCCATCAAAAACTTGTTTTCCTTTGAAACAATTCAATAATAGAGATGTCAATTCTTGTTTCAAGTTGGTCTAAGAATGTTCAGTCTCTGCCAGAAAATTATGTTTTTTTTCCAGAGAAGATAAGGCCCGGAGGACATTACAGCTCCTGTATGCAACAACATTCCAGTAATTGACCCAGCACAAGTAGGGGGACATGACCACGACGAAATAATTCACCAGATCATGAAAGCTTCCAAGGATTTCGGTTTGTTTCAGGTTCATCCATTCTCTTGCAGTAACATATTTGTGAAAAATTGAAATTATGAAATATGATTGTTAACAGGTGATCAACCATGGAGTATCAGAAGAGCTAATGGATGACACAATGAGTCTATTCAAGGAGTTCTTTGACATGGCTGTAGAAGACAAGGCTCCGAGGACTTGACTAAGAGCTTTCGTCTCTACACTGGCGATATGAATTACCTCAAGGACCAGGTTAACTACTGGAGGATTCAATCAAGCACGACTCTTGTCAGGTTCTAGAGGATAATATCCAATCTTGTCCCAAAAAGCCAGCAAGATATCGGTAGGAAAAAATCTTGAATTATCTGTACTTGGCATTAAGGCTAGTCAAGTATTTTCTTGTAATAAAATCACTCTTTTTTTTTTTTTTATGGTAAAATGTGTTTCAGGCCAGCTGCGTTTTACACGTTTATGGTTGATAGTGAGATGGCCCCAAGAATTACTAGGAAGGAAAGTTGAATCCGTGACTTTAGCCTTTAGGAAGGAGCAAGCAAACCTCTAAATCTCAATCTCAAGTTTTCAGCCCCAAGCTAACCAACCCCAACCCCTACGGATACAAAAACTGGCTCATCTATACTAGCTATTGATGTTAATTAGTAGAGAAAGTTCGAGAGAATTATACTAGAAAGCTAGACAGAGCTAGGAACGTTAGCTGAGTGCCCATATAATATTGCCAATACAGAAGTCAAACCCATTAACAATAGACCTGCCTTCTTTTTTTTAAAATTTCTCGTGAGCCATTAGGATATCACTTCCCCAGTCAAAAACTTATATAGTGGATGCCAGTTGATTAGGATTTATATAGAATTCATTTGACTGTTGATAAAGAATTCATTCCGATTACGATGTGTTAGGCCTCTACACAAGTGGCTGAGATCGGGGATGAAGCCACAACTAGGCCCCTCAAAGTCAACAAATTAATGGGGTAACAGGAAACAAACACAAGGAGAGGGAAAGAGTTGGGATTAAGTGCTTGTCAAGTTGGGCTTTTAAAAGATACAGTGGGCGCGCGTTTGTAGAGAAGCGGCGAAGTTAAGGCTGGTTTTGCCATTTCTCGAGCGTTTTAATGGTAACTTCTTCTGCTTTTTATCCAGTCACGATAAACTAGATTCCTTATTGACCAATATATATATGCTCTAGAGAACCCATAGACACCATTGCCTCTACCCATCAAAACTTGTTTTTCATTTGAAACGATTCAGTACTTACTTGTAGAGAATGTTGACTCTTCTCTCAAGTTGGTCTCGAAACGTTCAATCTGTGCCACCAAATTATGTGTTGCCAGAGGACAAAAGGCCCGGAGGTGACATTGCAGCGCCTGTATGCAAAGATATTCCAGTCATTGATCTATCACAATTGGCCGGTCTTGATCGCGTTGAGATAATTCAGCTAATCATGAAAGCTAACATGGATTTGGGAATGTTTCAGGTCCATCCTTTCTCTATATATGTATATATCGATCAATATAGTTTATTGTACTAACTTTCTAGTTATGAAATCTTGGTCAAACATTCACAAAAGTACAGGTGATCAACCATGGAGTATCTGAAGAACTAATGGATGAAACAATGATTCTATTCAAGGAGTTCTTCAACATGCCTGCCGAAGACAAGGCTATGTATTATTCTGAGGATGGAACTAGTAAGGGTTTTAGGCTCTACACAAGCAGCATGAAGGGGGTTAACACATGGAAAGATTCAGTGAGACACATTTGTGAGCCTTTAGAGGATAACATCCAATCTTGGCCTGAAAAGCCGGCTAGATATCGGTAACGTATTTTGTTTTCAAATACAACTAATGAATTAAGGCTTGTTGATCAGTTGACTTTCTAAAATGAAACCTTTTTTTTTTTTTTTTTGTGTTTTCACAATTGTGAGCTTGTAGGGAGGTGGTTAGGGCCTATTCAGTGGAAGTGAGGAAGTTAAGCTCAAGGATTTTGGATCTGATTGGTGAACTACTGGGGATTGAATCGGGGTATTTCGGGGATGAGCTAAGCCAACTTCAGGAACTGATGGTCCACAATTACCCACCATGTCCAGAACCAGGTTTGGTTTTGGGAGTTGGTGGTCACACTGATCCAAGCCTCTTAACCTTACTCCAGCAGCAGGATGTTTATGGGCTTCA
The DNA here is from genome assembly GCA_019656275.1 of Rhododendron kiyosumense. NCBI lineage: Eukaryota > Viridiplantae > Streptophyta > Magnoliopsida > Ericales > Ericaceae > Rhododendron > Rhododendron kiyosumense. Next base: position 1,017,665 of record BPLS01000158.1, on the reverse strand, counting down.
GATTTTCAAGGGTGGCCAGTGGCTTGGGGTTGAACCAATTCCTCATGCTTTTGTTATCAACATATCTGACCTACTTGAGGTATATGAATCTATAAGCCCCCATCCCTTTGAAGTTTCATGTAAATTAAAGGCCCTTAAATTTTGTTCAATCAGTACACTTTCTTCCCCTTGAAAAAGAAAAAAAAAACCCATGTAGTTAGCCCTTTGAAGAGTTTGTATAGTCTTTGCCCATTCAAACTACTCACATTTTTTTTTTGGGTGTTGTTAAGGTGCTTGTAATCTATTGATATTGGTCATGCTCAAGAAATTTAACTTATTATGCTTACTAATAGTGTATGATAAGCATTTTTTTATATTTTTGAGATTATGAAGCAAATTTAGCAAAATCTTACATGCTTAGCTATAGCCATCCTGAATAGGGTAGTGTTCTGAATTCGAACTTGTTTTTTTTTTTTTTTTTCAGGCTTTGAATTGTTTATTTTAGGGGACTCTCCATTTTGAAGCTAAGAAAACTATTAAAAATCATGTTGGTTAGACATTTGATCCTTTGTTGAACAAACACTCATTAAAGTGGAACGGTCCAGTATTGACATTTTCATATCCATCGATCTTGAGCGAACTTTATTGATTGAATTGTTTATTTTAGGGGACTCTCCATTTTGAAGCTAAGAAAACTATTAAAAATCATGTTAATTAGATATCTGATCCTTTGTTGAACAAGCACTCATTAAAGTGGAACGGTCCAGTATTGACATTTTCATATCCATCGATCTTGAGCGAACTTTATTGATTGAAACAGTTCATTTTGTATAGCTTGACGAGAAGTTTAACGTACCATACCAAAAGTGACGTTGATCGAATATCTCAGTTCTCTATAAAATGAATGATTTATATCATTAATAGTCAGCCTGAGATGGGTCCAAAATGTTTGGCAGGAGCCCTGTCCTCATTTTAGTGATCGAGTTTCGTACTGGAATGCTTATAGATGCAATGATCCGTTGCATTGTACAAACTGTTATGTGTGTTTAAATTTCATTATCTGTTGTTCTTCTACTTGATAAGTTTTCTTGGGCTGAAATTAATGTGATTTCCCGTTTGACTTGGATGTAGGTTATCAGCAATGGGAAGCTAAAAAGTGCTCGACACCGAGCGGTGACGAATGCTGACGTTGCTCGGACATCCTTGGTTACTTTTATTAGTCCATTGCTAGAATCCATCATCGAACCTGAAAAAGCTCTTATAAGTGCATCCGAACCCCAACTGTTCAAGTCCTTTCGATACAAGGAGTATCGTGATATTTACTTGGCCAATCTCCGGAACCCTAACGATGCGATGACACTAGATGCTTATAAGCTCTAGTGTAAACCAAAAGCAAAACGGGTTTGGTGTAATAAACTTTGTGGCTGCATATCAAAAATAAAGCATCAGTATGGTGGAATGACTCATCCATGTCTTGGCAAGACGTGATGCCATTGAACTGACATGTTGTACACTTTTTTAAAAATATTGCAATGCGACGTGATAGACTTTGTAACATATCGCAATGAGACGATATACACGTTTGGTAAAATTATCGCAATGCCATGTGATAGGCTTCTATAAACTATCGCAATGATTTATCATTTGTAAAATTATCGCAATGCCGTGTGATAGGCTTCTGTAACATATCGCAATGAATTGTTATATAGTTTTGCAAATTTGTATAGATAGAATTCCTGCCTATATACGTAATCCAAGCTTTGGTTGAATGAAATTTTCAGCACTTGTTGTTGGTGGCCCTGCCTATCTATACTAGTAAAAATTGTTTTCGTTCCCAATGTACCCTTGGCAGTCGAATTTAAATCCAAAAGCCACTATCAGAACATTAAGGCCGTTTGTGAGGAAACGATTTTTTTACTCAAAGGTAAAAACCCTTCGCATACTACTCTCTCTCTCTCTCTCTCTCTCTCTCTCTCTCTCTCTCTCTCTCTCTCTCTCTCATCCTACTACAAGGCTCTCAGACGAAAGAGATTAAATTCCTTTCACGGCGCCATTCAGTATTCTATTTTGTCAATTGCGCGGTTGAAGCGGTACTCGTCCAACCGCTCTGGTCGTCTCTAGGCGAAGGGAGGTGGTGGATGGAGTTCAATTATGGGTTTATTTTCGGAGAAGTTGAATTAAGCCACGGAAGATCGATACTTGTTTGTCGTAGATCTTGAAGGAGTCCGAAACATGCAAGTATTTTGATTTCTTCTTCTTCTTTTTTATTTTTTTTCACTTTTCATAATTTCTTCTTTCCGGATTTAGTCCATCCACTGGGAGATTGTATTGGCAGAGGGGGCCCCGTGAAATTTAAAGTCTTTGCATTCCAAATAAAAAAAAAATCAAGATAAAGCCATTTTTCATAACAATGTATTACCCAAAAACAATCGCCCACTAAAAAGCCGCCACGCTGGCCATGTATTTTTCGTGTAGCCGAATTATCTTGCATGAGATTACTTGGAGATAAAAGGGTTCAAATCATGGATTTTTTATTATTATTTTTGTTTTATAGTTATACATCAGCGGATATGAAGGAGTTAGTAAATTATTCATACAGAGTCCAGAGGCTGTCCATAGCCTGAACCACACCCTCACCTCTTGCAGACTCGAACTCCTACGGTTCTATCTCCACTGAGGGAGAAAGGTGAGAAGACCAACTTAACAAGCTCGGTTTCTCCAAATCATGGAATTCATGGCAGTTGATTTTGGAGTTCACGGGACACATGCAATTGGCCAATTTGCCTTCAAAGCACTTCTCGTGCATGCATGTTGCTAAGTGGTGGTAATGGGATTATGGGCCTGTAAAAAGAGAAGACCAATATCATAGAAGTGGTCCACGACCACAGAACCAAATGCCGCTCCTTTATTTATTTCAAAATTTCCAAAGGTCTAGGCAAAAAGGTGTTTGGTAACTTGGTATCCTCTCTAGTTGGTTTTAAATTTTTTTGACCATTTTTCGATGAAATTTGAATGATTGGCTCCGTTCATTTTGTAGATTTCGGCGAGAACTTTGATCGTTCCAAAAATCATATTCATCAAACTTTAGTAGGTACATGATCGGAACATGAGAAAATTATAAAAAACAAAAAATAAATAAAATTGGATCTCGATTCAATGTGTTTTTGGACCCAGCACTGAATCGGAACCCAATTTTGTTTTTTATTTTTGTTTTTTGTAATTTTCACATGTGCAAATCATGTATCTACTAAAGTCCGATAAACACGATTTCTTGTGATATATTTTCTCGCCGAACTCTACAAAATGATTGAAACCGATTATCTAAATGTGATCAGAAAATGATCAAAAAATTAGAAACGAACTAAAGTGGATACCAACAAGCTTGATATCCCGGTATACATAAAAGTTTCTCCTTTCTTTTCATGCAATTTTATTAAACAAAGAAGCCCAAAAGCTCAATTACAAACAATAAAGATGGCCCAAACAATAATTGGCCCAAACCCTAGAAGAAAAACCAACAGCAGCAGCATCAGCATCAGCGATTGCTGTTCAGTCCAGCGACGGAGCGACTAGCAGCAGGTCTCTCTCTTTCTCTCTCTCTCACCCGCAAGCTCCCATCTCCTGCAACTAAGCTTCCTTCTTCTTCTTCGTTGCAGCACGTCGTTCTACAGACTGCGACAACCATCGTCTTCAGCGACTTCGTCGACCATCGTCGGCTTTTACGCATCGTCTTCAGCGACTTCTCCTTCTTTTTGTTCTTCTTCGTCTTCTTCTTCTCATGCAAAAACAAACGTGTCCAATTATTTTCCGACGAATCCCGCACCCGTATCACGTCGTGTCGACCCGGTTACTTCACCCAAAAACGGGGATACGGGTATCATCATAGTCTAAAATCAAGCTCTTATCTGCTCCATCAATGGCGGCCTCCCACATTCTCTCTCAATCCCCTTCTTTTCCCAAATTCCTTAATTGCCCATCAAAGCCAACCCCAAACCCCTATGTCCTAAATCCCAATCTCCCCTTCAAACACACCTCAAGGGCACTGAACCTCAGGGCAGTCCTGTCCCAAAACCCTGCAGAAACAACAGCCTCTGAGCCAAAAACGCGGAACTTTAGGCACTGTTTCACCAAATCAGATGATGGATATTTGTACTGTGAGGGTCTTAGGGTGCAGGATGTCATGGAAACAGCAGTGGAGAGGAGTCCATTTTATCTTTACAGTAAGCCCCAAATCAATAGAAACTTTGAGGCTTATAGGGAGGCTTTGGAGGGTTTGAATTCGATTATTGGATATGCAATTAAAGCCAACAATAATCTCAAGATTTTGGAGCATTTGAGGATGTTGGGATGTGGGGCAGTTTTGGTGAGTGGCAATGAGCTTAGATTGGCGCTAAAGGCTGGGTTCGATCCCAAAAGGTACAATACAATGCATGTTTCTATTTCGTAATTCACTTGAATTTTTTTTTGGGAGTTAAAAGTTCAACATCGTGTCTTTATAAGTCTAAAATTTGATGTTATGGACCTCTGTTGGGTATATTTGTAAAACTAGATTTATTGAGCAAGTAGCCCTTTGACATGTGAAAAAGAGAGAGGAGAGATTTGTGTAGCCCACCCAATTAACTGGGAAGCACTTTTTGTTTGGTAGTTCATGCCTAGGACTAGTGTTTTCAAATTGGAATACCCTTCGTGTATGGTGTTTTTCAATTGTATAAATCATATCGATACTTATTGCGTATCTTAAGATACGTTTGTTAGAAGAGTAGGAGTTTCTAGTGTTTAGTTGGACAAGATTTTTGGAAGAGAGAATACTAAAGACAAGAGTTGGAAAAGAGAGTATTTGTATAATACAAATACGCGGTCATATCATAGTATTTGTATAAAAAAATGATACAGGGTGGGATACGTATGGTTCTCCAGAAATGACGATACAAATCGTAGGATACGTATCATATGTATCGTAGGTTTTTACAAACTATGTCTGGGACTTCAGTATAGTTGTTTTATGAACACTTGCAATGGCTTAAGACTCAACCTGAACTGCCTTCTCCTTGTTGAAAGTTGAAACCATCATACAAGAAAAAGATCCGGGCTTTTGATTGGTAGTTTATTTTCAACTATAAGTCATAATCTGTTTGATATTTGTTGGACAATGTTAAGTTAGACTTTCATCAGGTCCTCTTTTGATAGGCGAGGAAGGTATAAATGTAAATATACTGTGTAGATGCTTAAAACCGTTGTTTTTGGTGAAGTTTGGAAATGGTCGTGTGGAGGTTTTAATTTCCTCATGCTTGATTGATTTCAGTATGCAATGATTCATAGAGTGTCAAAATGAGGTGTTTTTACTAGAAAAGATGAAAGGACACTGGTACTTTTGCACTATTTTCATGATTTGATTTCACCGTGCAATCTGTTTTCTCTTGTTTCTTATGTAAACAACAAGGTATTTTATTTTTCATGTTACTTTAGAGAACTAAATTAACTTTGTAATCTAACGCTTGTAAAGATGAAGTTTTTGATTTCCTTCATGCACTTCCATTTTTTTGGTTAAGGTTGATCGTGGCTGAGACTGTTAAAACTCCTGTTAGTGTAGCTTATTTGACTTACTCCGTAATAACAGGTGTATCTTTAATGGCAATGGAAAGCTGTTAGAGGATCTGGTACTTGCTGCTCACGAAAGTGTTTTCGTCAATATTGATAGTGAATTTGATTTGGATAATATTGTGTATGCTGCAAGGATTGCTGGGAAGAAGGTTAACGTATTGCTTCGGATTAATCCTGACGTGGATCCTCAGGTAATGCAGCTACCTAGATGTGATTTGAAGTTCTTGACTTGATAGTGCTATAATTTAAGTTAGCAATCTAAGTAATCTTAGCTGGTTCCCAGATAGTTAGTTCATGACGTGCAGTTAACATACATGACCAAGTATCATCTCTTCATGGATTACAACTTAAAACTGAATAGTAGTGAATGCTGAAGGTGAGGGCATCTTGGAAGGCAATAATTATGGCATTTTTTTTTCTTTATACGGTAATCAACTTGGATGTAATCAACTTCACCAAGACCTTGAAGGAATTCAGTCAACCCAAAGATTGTCCAGGAAATGCATCGAGGCTTTGCTTTGTGTATATTCAGCTACAGAATCATAGGGATCAAGCAATCACCAATGATAAAGAGTATTTTATAAAAGCCTAGCGGAGATTTTGGTAGCTTCTTTTGCTTAATGTTACGTTCTTTTCCCGATACAATTGCAATGATGTACTATGGTCAATTTGGCTCTCAAAAACTGTTATGTGGTCATTCTTAAGGTCCATGCTTATGTTGCCACTGGTAATAAGAACTCCAAATTTGGCATTAGAAATGAGAAGCTTCAATGGTTTCTAGATGCTGTGAAGGCACATCCTGATGAGCTGAAGCTTGTGGGGGCCCATTGCCATCTTGGTTCGACCATCACCAAGGTACTTTATCAACATCGTGCTTCCTCCTGCTTTTTGATAAACGTGTTGGATGTTCTACTTGCTTTAGAAGTTACGATTGGATACTTTTTCCCTGCAGTAAAGCTTTTGACATTTATTTGTGGCTCCCAGTTATGCGCATGATACGCTCATAGTTCTATTTAGTGCTGACCGCATTTTCTCCATATCATTACTTACAATATTAGCTTGTTTCGTTAGGCCATTGATGTTGCCCCTTTAATCTTAGTGGGTGAGAGTGTGGGAAGCTTTTAGGCGCAGAAGGCATTGCCCTCCCAATTTTTCAATCCTTTATGTACTAGTGCTAAGGGAATTTTAACCTTTTGGTCCTTAATCAAAGTGGGTGGATCATTGGAGGCAAAACTTTCAAAAAAACTTTAAACAGCAGTGTACATGAGTAATGTCCTGACTCCTAATGTCAATAAAATTACTTTGTGCTTTTCTGTTGGGTTATTCATATGATTTTGCTGACAGTACGTGAATGTGTTGTGTCTCCATTTGCAATGACAGCAAAGAAATTTCCCATTACATTGGTATGGCTGAAACAAGGGAACTTTATTGGGTTGGCCCATTCCTACTGACTTTGACCTTACAATTATCTTATCTTTTCGTATCTCCTTTTCCCTGAGGCCATAACCCCTACCCCACATTTTATATTTTTACTATATTGGAGTTACCATACTTGATATCGCCCAGATCAATTGCATATTTGACTATTTGAGTCAACAAATATCAAGACAATGCTTGAGTGATGTTTTTAGGTATGCTGCTGAAGAATGTATAATGCTTGTGAATCTATTTGTATTTATTGTTGATTTATGGATGAGCCTTGCTATGCTGATGCTGGGGAATCCAGATTTGTGTACATAATCCAATGTTGAAAAATGGAATTAAACTACAGCTACAGTGTTTGTTCATTGATATCCTTCTAGACCTAATATAGTAGTACTTGGTTCACCCTTCGTGTCCACCACTACTACTTTCTTTTTGGTTACATTTGTTGGTTGCTTTTCTTGTATTCACATATTTTTCTTCATTTCCTCGGGTCATTATAGCTGTGCTCAGTCAATTTCTACTTTGCTGTTTATATATCTTTCTTACTTGCTATTTTTTTTTTCCTCATGTCATTAACATTTGTGCTAACATTGATCCCTAGTCTTCTGATGTTTATCTGCCTTTTATGATCGTCTCATGATGCACAAAATGCGTTTTTTGTGTCCTGGAAGTCTGAATCTCGTTATGATTTTCAGGTTGACATTTTTAGGGACGCTGCTGTCCTTATGGTGAACTACATTGATCAAATTCGGGACCAAGGCTTTGAAATTGACTACTTAAACATTGGAGGTGGGCTGGGGATCGACTATTATCACACTGGTGCTGTCCTTCCAACTCCCAGAGATCTAATTGACACGGTAAGTACCATTTCTTTCGCTAGGCACTTAGAGCCTGTTTAGTTCCGGAGTCCAGACTAATAATGAGAAAGAATTCTCTTTCCTTGTCTTCAATTCTGCCCACTGCTTTGGACTATCTGAATTCTTTATCAAATTTTCTTCATGGGTGTTCGTTTTAGGTACGGGAGCTGGTCTTGTCGCGAGATCTTAATCTCATCATTGAACCAGGGAGATCACTAATTGCAAATACTTGTTGCCTGGTTAATCGTGTAACTGGGGTCAAAACTAATGGGACAAAAAATTTTATTGTCATCGATGGCAGCATGTCAGAGCTCATCCGTCCAAGTCTATATGGTGCTTATCAAGTAAGTTATAATCTGCTGCAATTTCCACAGATGCTTGTGTCAATGCAAGATAGTCATCTCTCTCTCTCTCTCTCTCTCTCTCTCAATTCATCATATGCGTGTCTCAAGGTTTTTATTTTTTATTTTTTTGGGTACATGAGATTCATTAAAAGAAAACAATCTTACAGAGGACAATGAAGGCATACCTTCCAACAACAGAATTCAGCTAGGCTAGAAAAAAACCACATGGGGAATTTTCAAAAGGCTATAAATCAAGGAGTTTAGGGGCGTTTTGTTGACAAACCTAGATTGAGAACTTCTAACATGAACATCAAAACAAATCTTGTCTAAAACGGTGCTAGAGGCCTTCGAATGCCTTGTAAAACTTTGCAGTTGCTCTCTTGCCTTGTATAATAAACCATGCCCAAGCATGCTCCTGACAATGCTACTATAAGATTTACTATTGAATTTGCCAATGAGCCATGCTATTTCAGCATCCCAACTGTGGTGTGGTTTAGAAACACCACTCAAATGGCAGACTTGCTTCCATATGTTCTTGGAATAGGAGCACTTGGAGAAAATATGAGATATAGTGTCTGGTGTCTGCTTCCTACTCCATCCACAAAATAAATCTGTGTAGAGGTATGCATTTAGTAAACCAAACAAGCTTATGCCAATGTACAATAGAACCATGGGATATAATAGCATCCCATGCTGCTGCAGCAGATGAAGAAACTGACCATAATTCTTTGTCAACAGCAGTGGGATCTGGCTCAAAACTTGGTTTTAAAGAATAGGGGAAGGTGTGCCCACTGACCATGGTAGTTGATCAATGAGACTTCTGCCGATTTGTAGTAGATCCGTTCTGAGCGAACAAGTACGAAAGAGGAATAATACCTGAAGCGTTGATAACACTGTATCTGAAATAGTCACATAAAGGCCTTTGTAAAAGCCAGTTATAATACCAAATAAAAAGGGGTATCTGAAGATTTTTCTTCTGTTTATAGTGAAAGAACTGAAAAGTAATCAAACAGGCCAGTTTGTGAGCCATTGTATTTCCATTTGCTATGAGACCCTTTTTGTTGCATTTTCAGTAGTGATGTTCTTGTTGACATCAATGATGAAGGCTTTCCCTATTGAAATGCAGTTTGTCTTGATTTGAGATGACATTTCGGATGCCTGATATTTCTGTTGATGTTAACCTTTAGGCGTACAACTCTAAAGCAAAATTTAGGAAACTGAATTTCGAAGGTTTACTGATATGCAGCAATCGGTGAGCCCCAGAGATTTTTTACCTTAATGTTCCACGTTTGAGTTAACTAGTTATCTTTCCTACAGAAGGAAGAGAAAGACAAAGGGCTCGTGGTGGGGCTTCATTGATTTTCATTTGCCATGTTGCCTTTTTATTAGTCCCATGTTACACTTCAATCTCTGTAACAATGTCTCTTGCTTCTTCACTAATTGCTTGCTTACTCTTACTTGCGTGCAGCATATAGAGCTGGTTTCTCCTTCACTGCCTGATGCTGAGATTTCTACTTTTGATGTGGTGGGCCCGGTCTGTGAGTCAGCGGATTTCTTGGGAAAGGATAGGGAGCTTCCAACTCCAGAAAGGGTAATGTGGGAATCGGTTAACGTGGAATTTGTTTGAGATATAAATTTATGTTTTGTTTACTGAGAGGAAATCGATCATTCAGGGAGCTGGCCTGGTAGTTCATGACGCCGGTGCTTATTGCATGAGCATGGCCTCAACTTACAATCTCAAGATGCGCCCACCGGAGTACTGGGTATGTCGTTTTGATTCTCTTGTTCACCGACTGTCTTTTTGGTTTCAAAACTAGCTACACTTTTTTCAATAGAACTCACATGATGAGCAGAAACCCTTGCTTTCTACTTGGGAATTTTGTTTATGTATTGTGTTGCTTTTAGAGTTTCAACTTTCAACTGAAATAATCCATGGTTTGGGCCATCACAAACCCATCCACTTTCTCTCCTTTTTTATAAACAAGACATTAGAAGGGTGTATATGCATTCACTCCCAGTGGATGTAACCCAAGGGAAACCCTAAAAGGACCAGCCTAACTTTCAGGTAGGTGGATGACTTCATTATGCGAGGATGTAACTCGTACTTGAATCAAAAGTTTGACCATGTTTCCCTCATGAACTTGGTTCTTTCCAGCCGATGAACATGCATGCTATGCCATGACGTACCTTGTAATTTGTGATGTCCTCAATAAAAGGGTTCAAGTTCAGATTTTATAGAAAGAAAGGGGTTAAGTTTTTGGTCTGTAGGAAGGAAAGTTAGGTGTGTTCTTTCCGCTAAGGGTTCTTAAAAATAATTACTTATTTACAATTTCAAACTTAAAAATAATGTATTTACGAAAATAATTTTTTAATTTTTTTTTGCACGGTTCAAAAGTTCTCATCGAGATCTATCAAACCAGATCCATATTACACAAAAAATTATTTTAATAAGTCCATTGTTTTTAAGCTTGAAAATTGTCAATAAGTACTTATTAGATTGCGACTTACCATTTTAGGTCAAAGAAGATGGATCAGTGGCCAAGATCCGACATGGGGAGACATTTCAAGACCACATCAGATACTTTGAAGATCTTTAGATGCATTTGTTCCATATGTTGACGATGTCCACTGTGGCAGCAGAGTAGAGAGAGGCTTGAATTCTGATATGGCTTGTTCTGTATTTGCCTTCCCTTGTTATAATGGATCAGAGTTATCGGAACACTGGATATCATGAATCAAATCAGTTTAAGTGATCTAGTTGTTGCAATTGTTCATGAATGTAGTTGAAGGTCAGGCGCGATCATCTCAGTAATTTAGGACTCTTGCGGATTTTTGTCATCATTTTTCGTTTCGTCAATAAATACCTGCTCTGATCGGACGTAAACCTGGGGAATCGGAAAGCCTTTTTGTGGAAATCTGCAAACTCCATCCATTCCTGAGGAATTGGAAAGCCTTTTGGTGGAAAAGTTCAATGCGCGGTTCGGATATGGGTGGGCTAGTAAACGAACACTGCCCCTTTGGTAGGTGCATTGTGGTTTTACTACTAGTAGTTGGTTTGTCAATTCAATCATTTCTCTTCGGGAAAAAGATTTGAAGGGCCGATTCTATTTCCTTAACATTCCCTCTCATGTACAGAGTTGATCTGTCATCGTGGGGGTGGATTGTAAATTTTTCGTGGGGTGTGGATTGTAAATTTTTAAAATGTGGAGTGGAATAGGCACCGCTTTGATACCATGTAAAAATTTTATATCCATCTCAAAATTAATTGATAATGAGTAGAAAGGTTCTAAATGTTATTAAGTGATCACCTATTCCACTTCCAAGCAATTTGGGATTCTATTTCCTTTAGGCTATGTTTGATAAGTGTTATAGGGCTTGGGATTGGGATTCATAATCCTGTGGGTTCATTTATAACATGTTTGGTTTGCATTTGGGAACCGGATTATCATTCCCATGGGATTAATAATTCCACAAAAGGACGGGATTGCTCATCCCATGAACAACGGGTTCGGCTCCTGTCCAGTGAGAGTTACGGTCCAGTCCGGGCCAGTCGGCCTTTTTCCGGCAAGCGTCGAGTTCGTTCAATGATCGGATTCGTCCATATTGTAGATCTCGTCGAGACGCATAACCCTGTCAAAAATCATATCCATCCGATATTGTTCAATACCCGATAGGAACACATTTATTTTTGAGAAATGGATGAAAGGGGTTCCAATCCAGTGTAGGTATGTTTTTTTTTTCAAAATAAATTGATTACAATAGCATATTGAACGATATCGGATGGATATGATTTTTGACAGGGTTATACGTCTCAACGAGATCTACAATATGGACGAATCCGATCATTGAACGAACTCGACACTTGCAGGAAAAAGGCCGACTGGCCCGGACTGGACCGTAACTCTCACTGGACAGGAGCTGAACCCATGAACAACATGGTATTACTGATCCTATGCTACCTATTAAAATTGATTGCCTTAATTATCCATCATCTTTAATCTTATTGACAAGATTGCCCTTGATATTACACCACTGTTCACAAGTTATCGATTAAAATATTATTTTTTTCCTCTCCTTCCTACCACTCTCTCATTCTCTTTCGTTCTTTATATATTATTAAATAGTCTCAAAAAAATTAAGTGCTCTAATTTTTAATCAATTTGAATCGGTGCAAAAAATTTATTTTTATATTATATTATTGTAAATGGTCATGATTAATTTTTATCTTTAGGGCTCTCATAATTAAGTATCTACTTTTTAATTTGGGACCATGTAGAGTATATACTTGATTATGAGAGTTATAAAGACAAAATAATTCTAACTTTAGGATAAAATGATGATAAAAATAAGATCTTCGCACCGGTTCAAATAGATTAAAAATTAGAGCACTTAAATTTTTAACAATATTTTTTAGATATAAACAGTCTAAAAAAATTAAGTTTTCCAATTGTCAATCTATTTTTCTGATCATTTTATTCTATAGAGCAGATACTTGATTATGAGCCTCCTAGAAACAATAATTAATTATGATTTTTTAGGATAAAATAATCAAAAATAAAATATTCACATTAGTTCAAACGGATTGAAAATTGAAGTACTTAATTTTTCACCTTATTTTTAATATATAAATAGTCTAGAAAAATTTAAATTGACGAAAATGTATATTAAATGGTATTAGGTAAAATAGATAGTGTTAATGTAGTTGTGAAAGAAAAAGTTGGTAGCTAAATTAAAAATATGCATTGTCCATGAGGTAGTTTATTTATTTATTGGTGTGCATGCTTTCAGAAGAAGAAGTCCACTAAAAACGAATGGGTTTTGAAAAACTTGCCTTTGATTTTAACATTCCAAACACAGCTTAAAGAGCTTTTTAATTTTTTTTTATCTTAAAGAGCTTTTTCATTGACGTCGGAATCTATACGTTGTCACTCCCAGCGAATCTCTGGCCAATTGTTTTGCAAGGGTAAAATGGTAATAGATAGTTTCAATCCAATCCTATCATATGTAAAACAAACACGTAGATAACAATCCCATCTTCTAATCCTATGCAAAACAAACACGCACATAGAATTGACCTTCTCATTATTAATTCCTTCTCATTACTAATTCCAATCCTAATCCCATCTCCTTACGAATCTCATCCATCTATCACAGTTATCAAACGAGGCCTTAACACCTTTATTTTATGTTGTGAAACAATTTTCACACTTTCCTTTTCACAATTTACTCTCCCTTTTTAGTCTTTATCCACGTAAATTTAATGTCGCCCTCGGAAGTGTGGATAAATGTATTGAAAAACAGGGGCAACATAGCAAATTGACGTGGATGAGACAAAAAAAGGAGTGGTGATTGTAAAATGCAAAGTGTGAAAAGGTTCCTATTTTCAAGGAAGTATATGAAATGACTCTTTTAATCATACACGCTTCTTAGTTTTTAAAGAAATCATAGTGTAGACCACTCGTGGGTAAATAAAATAGTTGTGTCATTTTATATGAGAATTAGCAGATGTCCATGTTGAAATATAATATACTCTCAGCTTAAAAATTAATGTATTATGTCCAACCACTCTACGTGATAGTTGTAATCACCAAAAAATGTCAGTTATCATTTTAAATTTTAGTAGAAGGCGATATACATGTTATATTATAGTTGCTGAATTATGATTAAATTGTAAGGAGGAGAATCTATAACTGTTTGCTATAAAGAAGAAGAAGAAGAAGAAGAAGAAGAAGAAGAAGAAGATGATGATGATGATGATGATGAAAATCAACTTTTTAAATATCTAGAATCTAAAATCTGATTCGAAAAAGTACATTTTTAGCTCACATTTTGCTGAAGTGTCGCAGCCCTATTGAGCACCACGATGCGGAAAAGTGGTAGCTTCCACACCTAATCTAAACCCCTGCGTCTCCCCTGTCCCTCTCTGGTTCAAGAACAAATGGCTCAACTAAACCAGTCGATTCAGAAACGAAAAAGATCCAAATTTTCCCGTACAACTCAAACATCCGCAGGTAAATACGATCTCTTCGTCCTTTCTTCTTTCACTCGTCTATACTGTTGTATTAATTTTATTCTGATTATTTCATTTCAATAATTCAATCGGGCTTTCAATGGTCGTTCTTGAAACTACTGCATGTCTTGGGCCAATAGCGTAATTCTAATCTTCATATGTATCCACATAATTTTCTAGGTATACCCATGTCCAAATCTTGAATTGCGCCTCAAATATCATATATTTAGATGGGTGTGTATACAAGACCCCTTTGGGGGCAGTCCGTACGGAGCTCTGGCTTATAGTTGGGCTCCTTGCAAGTGCGGGCTGAGATTGGGCGCCCAGGATTAGTCGAGTTGCTCGTAAGCTGACTCATACACCTCTGTTGACCTTAGGTGTAATAGGACTCCCAGTTACTGTGCGATCGTATACTAAGGTGCTCCCCGCCGGTTGTTGGAATGACGCGAGCCGGGCCGGGCCTCAATTCAGAAAGATGATGGGCCCAAAAGTCTAAATAGGGGGTTCCAAATTCCCCATCTCATTGGGGGAGGTATAAAAAATATGGTAAAAATCCATTTGATGTATGGGTACACCGTACACCGTGTAGCATTGCTAATTGGTTCATATCGTCTATCTCAGTTATTGGAGTCTACACACTATGTCATAGTGTGATTTACTAGTATTTTTTGCGCACCCATTGGAACTTTGCTAGTTGGTTCAATTGTATTCTTGGAACCCTAATTGATTCAGCTGTTTTCTTTGCAACCCAACTAGACTACCCCAAAGGAAATTTTTTATTTTTTTTCCAAGGATAAGCTCGGCGTTCAGGCGTTGACCCAGTTTGTTAAGCTCAGGGAATGAGATCCACGTGGAATCATTCGTTTACCATAACTCTTGTTACAAACCAAACTACTAGTGTCAATGATAGATTTGCACTGAAGATAACTTTCATATGAACAGGTGTTGATTTGCCACTCACTCAGTATCTTTATATGGATAGAGAAAGTGGTCAACAAGCATCCCAAATCTTTGCGCACTTTGGCAGTTTCCTGCGAAAATGCATATTCCAGATTCTGTCTGTCGGTCCAGTCCCTTGCCACATTGCCTTTGTCATGGATGGGAATCGAAGGTATGCAAAGAAGAAGAATTTGGTTGAAGGCGCTGGCCACAAGATTGGGTTTTTGGCTCTTATGTCTATGCTCCAATACTGTTATGAGTTGGGCGTCAAATACGTAACCATTTATGCTTTCAGCATTGATAATTTCAAAAGACATCCGGAAGAAGTACAATCTATTATGGAGTTGATAGAGCAAAAGATTGAGGGGTTAATTAAAGAAGAGAGCATAGTGAACCGTTATGGCATTAGGGTTTACTTTGTAGGAAACCTTAAACTCTTGAATAAATCTGTGAGGTTGGCGGCTGAGAGGGCTATGGCGGCCACTGCTGGTAATTCCAAAGCAGTTTTGTCCATCTGTGTTGCCTACACTTGCACTGATGAGATTGTGCATGCAGTTCAAGAATCTTGTGAACAAAAATGGGATGATGTCAAAGTACTTGAAGCAAGTGGCACGGGATACGAAATAATTAGACTTGGAGTGAATGAGATGAACCATGAAGTGGATGCTATTACTGTGTTAAATATTGAGAAGCATATGTATATGGCAGTTGCACCAGATCCTGATATCTTGATTCGTACTTCTGGTGAGACTCGTTTAAGCAATTTTCTTTTATGGCAGAGTGCTTATTCCCTTTTATATTCTCCATCTGTGCTTTGGCCGGAGATTGGTTTCTGGCATTTGTTTTGGGCAGTTTTGGACTACCAAAGGAACTTTTCTTATTTGGAGGAGAGAAAGAAAATCGTTCGAATTTCACAGGTTGATAGACACTGCTCAACTTCTCGACCATAATGTGGTTGATCTGGTTTTGATGATGGTAATCCTGCTCCATATTTCGTATTCACAACAGCATCAGACACAAGTTTGGACTTATTTCACACCCGTGCCCTTCGTGTGAGGCTGAGAATTTAACATCAATGTTGGTACATGGCAATGCAATGTTTGATTCTTTGCTGCAGAAGAAGCGAAATGCTGCAGGAATCCTATTTCAGAATAAACCTGGGTCTTTTAGTGATAGACAGAGTGGATGCACTGGGCCTGTTGTGTTTCCTAAGCCGAGAACACGACATATTGACTGATATTCAGCGTAAAGTTTCAAAAGGAGAGATTATTGTTCAGGTCCTTTGTGTTTTGAGGAAGCAAATTTATCGGAAACAGGTACAAGTGTTGTCTGTTACTCAGTTTAGTGCTGATACAAAGTTGGGCCACGGCAACTGTTTCACTCTATGCTTCACGCACGAAAACCTAATGTGCCACTTAGACCCACAATTCAACCAAGTATTGCTGTATCGATGATCCGTATCTGAAATTTGATCCATACATGAAAATTTGTTTTCCCTGTACGTTTCTCCTGCATTGATCCATATCTGCTAAAATTGAAGGGCACCTCTCAACTTGTTTGGTATTCTCGATGAAAGACGAGGCTCTATGGATGCTTAGTGGTTTAGCCATGGTTGTATTACTGGTTTGCCTGGAGCAGCACAGGAATAATGGGACTTGGTGTTCAAAGGTTCACAGCAAGCTGCAGCCAAAGATGGGACTTGGTTTAGCCCTGGTTGTATTTCTGGCTTTTATGGTGTTCATTGAGTCGCCTCTCTAAATCCATATTGGAAGTGTCTGAGTATGGGATCTTAGTCTGTAACCTTTAAGTATGATCTCAGTTCTGAAAACAAAGCAACAGTAGAGTGTTGATTTCTTTTTCTTTTTTTCCCTATTTTTGGTCAGTCGTTTTACCAGGTTGTTGGTGTTAAATATGCTATATATGAAGAAATGGTAGGCAGAAGAAACAATGGGTTAATTAGATTCACATTTTATTGTTTGGATTAAAGCAATTCAAGAGCTCTTAATATGGTGCAAAGAAAATGATGCGAGGAAGTGTATTTTTTTAATCTCAAAATTGCACGTCTTTTCGTAGGAGTTCAACAATTCGGGACAGAATGAGTATTTTCTTTATTGAGCTCTATCTAACGCTACCTATTCACTTAGATTTAGTAAACCCAAATCCTTCTGTATCACGACATCCAAAATCAGTTTAGGTCTTCCTCTCTCCGTCGTTCTACCATCCACTACTAGATCTCATGGTACTTTTCTTGACTACTCTGTGTGCACGTTTTCGGTAAATATGTCCAATCCACCTTAATTTTGTCTCTACTTATCAATTATCATGTATAGATACAACGCCTACCATCTCACGAATACTTTGTGTTTCTAATTCTATCAATCCTAGTCTTTCTGCACATCCATCCCAACATTGTCATTTCAGCTTGCTATACTCATCTTGTGGATGGATAGAAACGATCTTTAATTTGTTGGCCTAGAGTTAGGCAGCACATGTATACAATTTATTTACTGGTAGGTGAACACCTAAGCCAAGCTATAGCGCCTCTGCTACCAAGAGTAAGGCAGTACATCTATACAATTTCTTTACTCGTAGAATGTTGGCCGGTCCTATGCTAAAGCTTGTGTTGCGGCTACTTTAAGCCTTCAAAATTTTTAAAATTTCAGAGGCCCCTTCACCTTTTTAGCCCTTATAATAGTTCAACAAAAGATCTCATTTTTTATTTTCACTTTAAGCCCTTGAAATATCAAAGCCGGCTCCATGTTCAACTAAACACCTGAGCCAAGCTATAGCACTACCTCCACTAATAATTACTGATAAGACTGCAAGCCATTATAGATGGTTAAGGTCCAGTCCAGTATTTCTTCCCTCCAGTCCGGTCCAGTTTTGGGCCTTTGTGGGCCCCTCCCGGGCCTATAATAATGATCGGAATCGTTCATTTTGTAGATCTCGTCGAGAATGATATCCATGAAAAAAATTAGCTTGATTGAACATCGATAGGTATATGAACAAAATAGATTTGTATAAGAAAAAAATGGAAAATTATGAGTTTCAATTTAATTTTTGTCATTGCCTCTTCTCATCAAAACAACTTCTTGTTTTACTCCTGCAGTTGATTTACAAGTAGAACGTTCAAGACCATGTCGAATCTTGTTTCAAGCTGGTCTAAGAACGTCCAAGCCGTGCCAGCGAGTTATGTTCTTCCAGAGGAGAAGAGGCCAGGAGACATACCGGTGCCTCTATGCAAGGACATTCCGGTAGTTGATCTGGCAAGGGTAGAGGGTCTTGGACGATACGAAGTAGTCCAGACCATGATAAAAGCTAGCCAGGATTTTGGAATTTTTCAGGTTCATCTCTCTCTTTTCTTTGGATCAAAAGTTTATCGTGAGAAAAATCAGAACCTAATTGTTGGTTAATTACGAAGTAATGACCAAATGAGGAATTCAACGACCATAAAATAGGTGATCAACCATGGAATACCAGAAGAACTAATGAATGAGGCAATGAGTCTGTGCAAGGAGTTCTTCGACTTGCCTGCAGAAGAAAAGGCTGTGTATTACTCTGAAGACAAAACTAAGAGTTTTCGTCTCTACACAAGCCAATTTAGTCCCGAAGCGAGCAAGGTTGTATCCAGTTGGAGGGAAACGCTGCATCACTACTCATGTCACCCTTTGGAGGAGAAGATCCAATCTTGGCCTGAAAAGCCAGCCCGATATCGGTGAGAGAATTAGTAAATCTTGAATTTATCTACACACCTACTTCATAGAGAGTCAAAACTGATAGTGATTAATTAAGGCTCTTGTGTAAGTTAGAATTTCAAGAATTTTTGATACATATATATGTCGTCGCACGTATAATTTGCAGAGAGGTGGTTGGGACATATGCAGTGGAAGTGAAGAAATTATGCTCGAGGATTTTGGAGCTGATTTGTGAAGGACTCGGAATTGAGTTGGGTTATTTCGGAGATGAACTGAGTAAAACGCAACAATTTGTGGTCAATCATTACCCACCATGTCTAGACCCAAGTTTGGTATTGGGAGTGGGAGGACACAAAGACTCACAGACCTTGACCTTGCTGCAACAGGAGGCCTATGGGCTTCAGATTTTCAAGGATGGAAAATGGGTTGGTGTCGAACCTATTCCTAATGCCTTTCTTATTGGCATTAATGACCAACTTGAGGTATACACAATCTCCAAGTACCCCATGTGGTTAAATCTATTTAATGCAAGTCATAAAACTGAGAAATTTTTGGGTGCCAGTAGGGTGTCACACAAGTAGTATCCCATCGATGATTCGGACAGCCCACACGTGTATTGGATGGTCCGGATTTTAGATAGAGAAAAAGAGGAGAGAGTGGTGGGGTGAGGGAAGAGAAAAGGAATTGATATAGCCCGTCCAAAATACGTTTGGATGGTCCGGATTGACAACGGATACCGGCGTAAGGGTGATTTCAGTTCGTAGTTGGTCGGTTTGGAGTGGATTTTCCCTGGACCGAATCAGTTCAGGGTGAAATTTTTTAGGACCGATCCCGACCAAAGTTAAGTTCGGTTCGGGATGAAATCGGTCCGGTCGGGAATTTCAGAGATTTCGGTCCGGCCAAAATAGAAGGATCAGCCTCTTCTTCGGCGACTACTCTTGCTTCTTTCCGGTGAAACCATGAGAGAGAGAAGGTGAGGGTCAGCTATATATATATATATTACTATAATGGAGTACCAGTAAAAAAGCAAAAGAAAGGACACGGGTCAACCTCAGCTCTATACATACTATAATTATACTCCTATATAGCTACAAAAGAAAGGATCGTGTTTGACAAATTTAAAATTTTTTAAAGGACATGGTTCCCTTTCAAAGAAAAAAGGACATGGTCAGTGCGTTTCTGCTTGTGCGGCAAGTGGGAGAAGGACACGCATGTGTACGATAGTTTTGGGAAAAAGAAAAAGCTGTCTGTTTTCTTCGGTTCGGTCCATTCGGTTTGGTCCGTAATTTCACATAACCGAGATCGAACCGAAAAATTTCTTGCGCCACCTCGACCGAACTCCGAACTGATCGGTCGATTCTTTCGGTTTTTTTCGATCCGGTCGATTTTAAAACACCCTTAGATACGCCACCCCTTAAATATTGTAACCATGCATATTCTGTGATATATTACCCTTTCAAGCTTTATTTTGTTGAAACATCATACACTCAGGCAGCTTGATGAACTTTTAGATGGGGAGAATACGCCTCTCAAACGAACAGTCTATTTTCTCTTGTTCCAACTAATGCGATAACTTGTTTGATTTGGAGATATAGATTATCAGCAATGGAAAGCTAAAAAATGCACTTCACCGAGCCGTGACGAATACAAGTACTGCCCGGATGTCCTTTGTCAATTTTATTGGTCCATCTCTACAATCCATTATAGAACCAGCGGAAGCGCTTGTTAGTGAATCCAATCCAAAACTCTTCAAACCCATCTCATCTACGGACTACTATGAGCTTTACATGGTCGCTGCTAGTGGGCCTAAAGGTTCGGCAATGGATCTCAAGCTCTAAATGAGGGAGGACAATCTAGAGCTGGAAAACGGTGGATTATATGTTTGGTTTGCTGTGTTTGGATCTGATGAATATGTGGTGGTGAGTAATTCTAGCTTCTTGTTGCATAAATAATCATGTTTAAGGAATTTTGTAATTTGTAATTGTGTACCGATTGAGTGTCATCATTGAATAAAATTGTGAGCTGTTTATTTCTAATGTGTAAATAGTTTTGCCCTTTCAAATTAAAAAAACAAGGTCCATAACTTGTTGATTAGGAGTCACACTAGTCCACTATAATCGAAAATCGGAGTACAAGTCTTTTCTCTTCTTTCTGAGAACAGTTTTACCTCGTCTACCTCTTGTTTTCTCTTAAAATCTTTAACCCTAATTACAAGCTAACCGTTATAAATAGATAAGGCTAATGGCCAAAGTTGCCCCTCTGAATTACAAAATACCGTTTTTGCCACTTTTTCGTCTTTTAGTAGGTGAATTTACAAAACAGTTTTTGCATGTATACACTTTTAATAGATTGTAAGGACTATTTTGTAAATTCACTATTAAAAGACAAAAAAAATAAGTGTTTATATTAATTAGGAAAGTGCATAAATCAATATGCACATATATATATATATATATATATATATATATATATATATATATATAGAAAAATGCTACAATATACACATCGGCTCATTTTACTCTCTCGTTACTCTCCTTACTCATGGTGAGATTCTGCAACAGATCTTTGCCTACGGACGTAGATTTAAGCCGAGCCAAGTAAATCCTTCTCCATTCGATCGTCTGTGATTGTTCTGTTTGTTTTCTGAATTCTAGCAAAAGAGACACCCAGTTGTTACAAATCGAACTATCCGTTCAGCTACTCGCAATGCCCTATTCGACTGCTAACAACGTCCTACGAATCTTGAAAACTAGATCAAAGAAATCGCAAAGCAAACGAAAAACAGTTTGCAGAATTGCAAAGAAGAGAGAGAGAGAGAGAGAGAGAGAGAGAGAGAGTACGTGAAAAACCTCAACATGAGGAAAAACCACGGAAGCCACACCAGACTCCAATCCATTATAATTAAAATCAGAGTCCAAGTCTTCTCTCTTCTTTTTGAGAACAGTATTATCTCGCCTCCCTCTTGTTTTCTCTAAAAATTCTTAACCCTAATTACAAGTTAACTGCGTTATAAAATAGATTAGGGTTTGCCCGTGCCTAAAGGCACGACACAACGTGAGATCTAATTAGTGGCAATTGTGCAATTAATATTGTTTGAAGAGCTATAGGATTTATGAAGCAAATCAATGGTTAAGATTTATAATGAGATACAGTAAAATTTAAAAACCGTTTCCCCTTATTATGTAGATAATAATAATTAGGCCAATGGCCAAAATTGCCCCTGCCAAATTACAAAATACAGTTTTTGCCACAAGTATGAAGTGTAGTGGAGGCTCCAAGCTAGCTCACAACCGGCCTTGGGCTAAAGCAAGCGTTGCGGTCGCTTTAGACTCTCCCAAAATTGCGAATTTTAAGGGCCCCTCATAGTTTAGTACTCCTAGGTATCTACTTACATTTTGTTCATTAAGATTTTGAAAAAGGGTCTTCTTTTGATTTTCGCTTTAAGCCATCGTAAAGTCAGGGCCAGCTCTCTCTCCAGCCTGAGCCGCCACACACCCGGGCTGCAGCGTTGCTGAAGGCTGTCTGCATATCCAACACCAATGATCGATTAACAATCATTAAACAGGTGAATGCCATGAATAAGAGTTTATAAAAATAGTTTATAAAAATGGAACAATGACTACTCCGTTCAGAATTACGTTGCTAACTTGTCCAAGTCCACTATTGGAAACCTTGGTAAAACATGATTTAATTTGCAATCTTCTGATACTGTTAAGAGCAATACGAGCCTAGAAAGGAACCCCTAGGATCCATATGTTTTGTCAATCATATTCAATTAGCACTGGCATTATTATAACCTTAATTATTAGTACCGACACAAATCTGCTTAATACCAATTCAGAGCTGAAACTTCCGGTGCGGCTACTATAGACCTCTAAAAATTTACAAATGTTATGGGCCCCTCCTACTTTGATACTTCTTATAATAATTCAACAAAATATGGCTCCATTATTAATCTATGTTGTAGGCCCCCCAAAAGGCAGGGTCGGCCTTGAATCTACTAAGCATAATTTTATGTCATCAAAAGTTCTAAATGGGCATTTTCACTAATCAAATTATGGACCACAACTTTTTGATCATCTTTATTTATTTTTTATGTTTGTTACTTTTGCGCCAAATTTTTATGCATTATGGGTTCGTCTCAAAAAGAGGAATCGGAAAAAGTAAAAAAAAAATTATGACTTTTATACAAGTATTTTAGAAATATTCAAAAAAAACCAAAAATGAAAAAAAAAATCATTTTTCTAGCTTCTTCTAGGATATTTTATAAAATACTTGTGTAAAAGTAATAATTTTTTACTTTTCTGATTCCTTTCGTCAAGACGAATCCATAATCCATAAAAAAATTTGCGCAAAACTTGCAAATATGAATTTTTTTCGTAAGAACAAAGTTAAAAAATTATGGTCTACAACTTGTTGATTCGTGGGAACGCCCAAGGGCGGAAGTAGCAAGAGGCTGACTTGGGCTGTAGCCCAGGTCAATTCCGGAAAACAAAAAAAAAAAAAAAATTATAGTGTATAAATTTCAACTGGAGTAATTTTAGCCCTACCCATTTTGTTTTCAGCTCATCCACCATCCAAATGATCTCTCTTTTAGATCCATAATTATTTTCTTATTATGCATAACACTGATTGATGTACTTAGATTTATACTTATATTGTTAAATGCATAACATTGATTCGTGTGTTTAGATTTGCTCTTATATTATTAAATGTAAAGCATTGGCTCGTGTTTGTAAATTTTCACTAATATAGTTGATACTAAAAACTAGCTGATGTGCTTAAATTTTAAAATATTACTATAGTTGTTACAATCTTACCTTTTTAGATTTAAATTATAATGGAACATTAAAAAAAAAATCTGGAGCTTTTTCTGATATTTTTGTTTTGAGATATGCGTCTTTTTTTTTTTTTTTCCATATTGTGCATGTTAAAGACACCACTGCATTAACTCTTAAGAAATATATATCTAATGTCCTCACTCGTCACAATCTGGACATTCACAATATACGAGGTTAAGAGTATGATGATGCTAGGCAATATACGCGGTACATGGAATAAATTACAAGCCTTATTTCTTATAAATTGCTTGTATGCATATTATATACTGTTTTGTCCACTGAAAAAAAAAATTATACTGTTTTGTCCACTGAAAAAAAAAATTAGGTTAGCCCAGGGCAAAATTAATTCCTAGTTCCGCCCTTGGGAACGCCCCTCAAGTTGTAGACTTGTAGTGAAACGTGCTTGGACTTTGGGAGATTTATTCTTACACAGTAAACAATACACATCACCTTGATCATGGATGTACATTGCATCGAATATAAATACTCATATATAATCACCAAACAGTTCCAAGCACCATTGGAGATCTCCAAAGTTTTCAATGGTGGTCCTCTGGACAATAAATTCGGTCCTTTTTTTTGGTCCCATTTCTCTGCCCTCTCTATAAATGGTGGGAGAGAACAGAGTACTCTGCTGTGCTGATATTATTAGACAATGGAGGGAGGTTCAAAGGGAAAGGCCACGGAAGAAAATGAATCAAGAGAAGTTAGATACAGGGGAGTTCGGAGGCGGCCGTGGGGGAAGTTCGCCGCAGAGATACGCGATTCGACTAGGCCCGGAGGCCCGCGGACGTGGCTCGGGACTTTTGACACCGCGGAGGAGGCGGCGAGAGCTTACGATAAAGCCGCTTATTCGATGAGGGGTCCTTTGGCTGTTCTGAATTTCCCTGATGAATATCCACCCTCTTCTTCTTCTCCATCGTCGGCTACGGCATCAAATTCTTCCTCTTCGGTTCCAGAGGGGAGGGGGAAAGAGGTTTTTGAATTCGAGTATTTGGATGATAAAGTGCTAGAGGATCTTCTTGGGTATGAGGAGAAGAAACCCAAGGGCTGATGATGTAAGAATTTAGTCGGTTCATTAGGCCGAATACTGAATTATAAATATTAAAAAAAACGATCGAGCTGTAATGCCCTCTCCCCTCTTACTTACCATAACTACTGTCAACTATTTCTTACTTTCAGAATTAAATAAAGTGTATAATAACTGTTTGAGACGGTTCCTTCGGAGGACATCCGATAAAATTGGAACTATTTGAAATGATGTGAATGAGTTTTGGTTCATGAGGCTGTGTACAGCCAGAGTTTATCTTAGCTTTGATTTTGTGCAGGGCTGTTAGATTAAGTTAGGGATCTAATCTTTTCCTTTTTGGGTAATGACTACTTTCCTCCTGTGGCAAAACTATAATAACTACGTCGGATTTTTAAAACGTGGTTGGACTTGGGGAGATGTATTCAAACGTGTAAAAAAAAATGACATTGTCCTCGGGTTCAGCGCTGGAAACTCAAGACACGGTTGGGTAAGGTCCATGTTCAAGTTTCCATAGTCATTTTTGGGCTAAACGCACTCATAGCACTTCATACTAGGAGTGAAAGAAAAATTAATGGAATGAAAAAACCAACCAATCAATTCGGTTTTCGGTCAGAATAATGGTGGGTTTGGTTGGCTTTGGTTTGGACCGAAAGGAACCGATCAATTTTTGATTTGGTCTCGGTTCCGTGAAAATTTCAACTAAACCGATATATCCCAAAACCATACCGATTTGGAGCAATCAATCAAAGCCATCCATCTTAAACCCCCTAAAAAACAACAAATCTTAGCCATCTGTCTCAATCTCAAGATTCTCAACCGTTAATTTCAATCTTAACGACAGACCAAAAACCCGAAAAAACCAACCAGACCGAACCACCCCGAACATATTTGGGTTTGTCGTTTTTTTCGGTTGGGGTTGGTTCCCGGCTATATTACCCCAAACTGTTCGGTTCGGTCCCGAACATCCCAAAACCCAAACCCAAACCGAACAGACTGATTTTCACCCATACTTCACACACATAATTGTACTTTACTTTTGGTCCCAACGTTGGTGCAATAGCGTCTCCTACAAATAATAGTGTGGTTTGATGGGGTAATAATACCTGGCAGATGTGACAGGTACCATAGCTACACTTTTCATTTTTTGGAGCAAAAAATAAAAACAAGGACGCCACCCTCACCTTGATCATTCATGTACAATGCATCAATAATGACCAAAACAGTTCTTTTTTGTGAATGGCAGTCCCCTGGAACACATGCAATTCGGTCCTTTTTTGTCCAATTCAGTTCTGTTATAACCTTTATTATAAATGGTAGAGAGAACAGAGTACTACTCTATTGTGATGATATTAGACAATGGAGAGAGATTCAAAGGCCAAGACCACGGAAGATAACGAAGTTGGAGAAGTTAGATACAGAAGAGTAAGAAACCGGCTGTGGGGGAAATTCGCGGCGGAGATACGCGATTCGACTAGGCCTCGATCCCCACGGATGTGGCTCGGAACTTTTAATACGGCGCGCAGAGGAGGCAGCGAGAGCTTACGACAAAGCTGCTCATTCGATGAGGGGTCATTTGGCTATTCTTAATTTCCCTGACGAATATCCCCCCTCCTCTTCTTCTTCCTCGTCTGTTATGGTACCGACTTCTTCGTCTTCGATTGCAGAGAGAAAAGAGGGTGGGAGGGGGAAAGAGGTTTTTGAATTCAAGTATTTGGATGATAAGTTGTTAGAAGATCTTCTTGGGTATGAAGAGAAGAAACCCAAGCACGGATAATGTAAGAATTTAGTCGGTTCATTGGACCGGATAGTGAGTTATAAAAAAAAAATGCTCGAGCCGGGGAACAATATGTGCCTCTCTCTGTCTCCATCTTAATAGGGGGAGGTACTTCTACTTACTATCACTTTTTGTCACCTAAATCATTACTTTCATAAGAATGTTGTGTAATTGTGTGCTTTGCTCTTTATTCAACACAATGCAACTTTGTTGAAGATCCAAAAAAAAAAAAAAAGGTGAGATGATCTGAGGCATTGTACATTTGTACTTAAGTACTAGTCTTGTTCTCATGGATTTCAATTCTTATACATGCATTTTTCAGCTCTCAAAAGTCAGCATTAGGTTTGACATGCAACAGTGGTGCGTCTTCCAGCGACTCTTGTTTCAACTTATTTTCGCCCATCGAGTCATTTTTCTCTTGTTTGAACTTTGAACTAATCTAATAACTTGGTTGATTAATTTGGATATATATTATCAGCAATGGAAAGCTTAAAAGTGCTCTTCACCGAGCCACGACGAATACTTGTGCTCTTCACCGAGCCATGACGAATACAAGTATTGTCCGGATGTCCTTGGTCAATTTTATTGGTCCATCTCTACAATCCATTATAGAACCAGCAAAAGCGCTTGTTAGTGAATCCAATCCAAAACTCTTCAAACCCATCTCATCTAAGGACTATTATGAGCTTTACATGGTCGCTATTCGTGGTCCTCAAGGTTCGGCATTGGAGTTGCTCAAGCTCTAAATGAGGAGGACAATCGAGAGCTGGAAAACGGTGGATTATATGTGGGTTTGCTGTGTTTGGATCTCTGTGGTGGACTGAGTAATTATCGAGTGTACTGATTGAATAATCAATTAACAATCATTAAACAGGTGAATGCCATGAATAACATAAGAGTTTATAACAATGAGTACTCTGTTCAGAATTACATTGCTAACTGTTCCCCACTTTTCCGCCGGGTAGGCGTGAGCGGAAAATCCAATGGCGCGTGTGCGGTGTGAGCGCGGGCGTGCCAGGACTTGTCGTCGTCCAACGTATGGAAGGCGTGAGTGCGCCTTGATCTGACTTCGTATGTGAGAGCGATTGCGTGTGACCCAAAGGATGAGGCCATAAAGAGGTTCGTGGTTTGCCACAACGAAGTGGACTTAAAATTTTCTAACCGTGTGAGAAAAAGTAGAGAACATCGTTGAATAACTTTGATATATCGTAATAACAAAGTTGGGGATACAAGAGAGACGAAATAACTTTATTATGTCGTAATAATAAAGTTGGGGGTACAAGAGAGATAGAAACTCAAATTACTTGGAGAAGTAATCGAGTGAAGGTGAGAAAAGTGAGATAATTGTTTCGCTGGAAAGGCTTTGGTTTTTTAAGCGTTGA
Organism: Rhododendron kiyosumense; assembly: GCA_019656275.1. NCBI lineage: Eukaryota > Viridiplantae > Streptophyta > Magnoliopsida > Ericales > Ericaceae > Rhododendron > Rhododendron kiyosumense. The sequence goes on along the minus strand of BPLS01000158.1, from coordinate 989,788 downwards.
GCTTGATTGGTGTGGGAACCCGGATTAAGTCTTCAAAACTTGTATTTATAGGCTGAAATGTTCTTCACGGTTTTGGAGCCATTTTCAGCCTTCACTCCATGATGACAAGTGTCCCACTTCAGCTTTCATGCGTGCAAAACACAGAACGTGGCAGTTACTGGAGGTTCTTAGCAGTTAACAAGGGTCATGGGCTCCCTCATTTCCTCTTTACGTGGTAAATAAAAGAACAATAATGCTACTCATTTTTGATAAAAGAACATGGGTAGTTAATGGCAGTTGATTGTGCCATCCACATGCTTCTTCTTCATTATGGGAGGTTACTGGAGATAATGGGGTACCCCATTTCCCCATTTCGTAGAGATTAAAATATACTTGGCCATTTAATTTAATAATTAAATAGCTTATTTCAAATGTAAAAAACCACCTCCTTTTTGCATGAGATGCTTCCAGAACCTCAAGTAATCTTCATGCACTATGGGCCTCTTAGAATTCATCCGAATAACTAAGTCTAAAGAGGCCAAGTCCCATATCTCATTCAAATTAAAATTAATTGGGCTTTTTGATACGTAGCCCATTAATTTTAATCTATTAAACTATTAATTCATGGCCCAATTTAATTAAATTTTTAATTAAATGACCTTCCAGCACTAACTCAAGATTTGGTGCCAAAAACGGGTGTAAACACTAACTTGTCAATATCGGAAACCTTGGTAAAGCATGATTTTGCAATCTTCTGGTACAGTTAAGAGCAATACGAGCCTAGAAAGTAAAAGTAGAAAGGAACTCCTTACGTACCTTGCTTACATCATAAACAAGTTCAATTAGTCAGCCATCAGAATCTAAACCCCTAGGATCTACTCTATGTTTTTGCAATCATATTCAATTAGCACTGGCATTAATAATTCCCCCTTATTATAACCTTACCGACACAAATCTGCTCAAAACTGATCCAGAGATAAAACTTCAAGTGCGGCCGTTATAGACCTACAAAAATTTACTAGTGTGTTCTACTAACTAAAATAAGTATTTATTTTTTGAATTAAATGTGATATATTGTGAGAGAATGATGCAGACCGATATTTTGATTATTCTAGAAATATAGGAATCTTAATTTATTATTTTGAGTTTATCATTTTAGTAGGAATATTTTATTTAGTCAAGATAATTTATAAGTATTTAATTTTCCTAGTTTGATTTGATCTAATTTTCCTATTTTGATTTCTTGGTCAAGAAAAATTAGGATTGATTTTATTTCCTTATATTTATTTTCCTTATTAGATTTTAAGAAAGCTGTTTAAAAATTCTATTAATATAAATAAGGTTGTAAGCCTCAGGGCTAAGGAGTTATTTTTGAATGAATTAATTAAAATTGAAAGTTTTTCTCATTATTGTGTGTTCATAGAGGAAATACCTCTAGTTCATACTTATTCGTGATTGTCCTTGTTTCACGTTCTTCTATTTCGACATGCCTCCCTGCATCAATTGATATTAGAGCCTGTGCTCGATTCCGCATCATGATGCGACAAGAATTCCGTTATGGTCGTTATGCTGTTGCTAAAGATGTGTATGAACGAAGTAAAACTACACGAGAAGCACGAATGGAGGCGGGGTTTCAACAACTTGAGCAGCGTGTGATGGATGCGATTGGCGTCCTAACCAAAACAGTTCCAAGCACCATTGGAGGTCTCCAAGTTTTCAATGGTGGTCCTCTGGACAACAAATTCGGTCCTTTATTGGGTCTAATTAAGTTCTTTTCTCTGCCCCTCTCTGTAAATGGTGGGGAGAACAGAGTACTCTGCTGTGCAGATATTACTAGACAATGGAGAGAGATTCAAAGGGAAAGGCCACGGAAGAGAATAAATCGGGAGAAGTTAGACACACGGGAGTTCAGAGGCGGCCGTGGGGGAAGTTCGCGGCAGAGATACTTGATTCAACTAGGCCCGGAGGCCCGCGGATGTGGCTCGGGACTTTTTACACGGCGGAGGAGGCCGCGAGAGCTTACGATAAAGCCGCTTATTCGATGAGGGGTCCTCTGGCTGTTCTTAATTTTCCTGATGAATATCCACCCTCTTCTTCTTCT
>BPLS01000158.1:918371-987698 GCA_019656275.1 Rhododendron kiyosumense | reverse complement strand
CCATCGTCAGCTACGGCATTGAATTCTTCCTTTTCGGTTCCGGAGGGGAGAGGGAAAGAGGTTTTCGAATTCGAGTATTTGGATGATAAGCTGTTGGAGGATCTTCTTGGGTATGAGGAGGAGAAACCCAAGGGCTGATGACGTAAGAAATTAGTCGGTTTATTAGGCTAAATACCGAGTTATATAAAATAAAATAAAAACAATCGAGCCAGAAGGCTCTTTCCCTCTCTCTATCTCCATCCTAAGAGGGGAAGGTACTTACCATCACTTCTGTCAACTAAATCTTACTTTAGGAATTAAATAAAGTGTATAATAACTGGTTGAGACAGTTTCTTCGGGGGACATCCGATAAAATTGGAACTGTTTGAGATGATGTGAGTGAGTTTTGGTTCATGTGGCAGTGTACAGCCAGAGTTTATCTTAGCTTTGATTTTGTGCTGGACTGTTTGTAACGTCCCGGATTTTTGCCCTATTTTTTTTTTTATGAGAAACTATTTTTAATCAAATAGTTTATAGTAACCGATTAACTATTTTAAGGTGCGATTAGATTAAACAAAAACCTAGATTATTTTTTCGTGACTAAAATTAGTTTAACAAAATTTTAATTCAACTTATAACTGTAACGACCCGTACTTTTTATAATTAATAATATCATTTAAAAAGTATTAGTTGTAATAATTATCTTAATTATAATCTATCTAGTAGATATATACTAATAAATTAATTTAGTTTTAATTATCCTACTTTTAATTATTTAAATTGCATGCATGTAAATCCTATCATTCCCCCCTCTCCTACTCAGTCTCTAACTCCTCTCGGAGCACGAAAACCGTCCATAATTCGTCCATTCCGAAACCCGATAGAATACAACCTCTTAAAAATCCAATTTCAATCGAAACTCTCCAAATTCATCTATATATACCCCACCCCATTGACCAACGAAAATACCACGTTATTTCCCACACTCCTCCGACCAGAAAAGAGAAGAAAAATAGAAGAAAACTAAGCTCCAATCAATGGAGTTCTAGAGAGAGAAAGAAAGAGAGAGAAAAGTGGGTTTCCTAGTTTCGACCAACCGAAACCCGAATTGACCATTCCAATATCTTCCTACAACCCCAAGCATCCCTAAACATCATTCAATTCGGACCCAAGGTCTCCCGATCGAAAAAACCGAAGTCTCCGTCCAAAAAATCCAAGTTTCGGTTTGTGGATGAATTCGATCCAATCGAGGTATTATAATCTCTCCCAAACACTTCTCTAAGTATATTAAGTGTTTTTATGCACAACCCAATAGCCCAAATGGACCCATGCATCGAAAACCGTCGAAAAAAATAACGTTTCTGCCGGATTCACCATATTGATATTATTTTTGATCCCGACAGTTTAATTGTAATTATTTACGAGGAAGATGATCCTTTTGATATTTATTTTAAAATCTTTTTGATATTATTATAATGAAAAACTATTGATCTGATATTATTTCATTACAGTATAATATCATCTTAGTATAAAACGTTTTAGTTATATCAGTTCAATTTATCTAATAATTTTAAATGTTTCGAAAGTGTTTTACGACATCCCTAACGCTATTTTTGACCCCCGAACTATTTTTTCTAGACTTTTCACACCTTAAAGATCATAACTTGTTAAGATCATATTTTTTTTATTTAATTAACTATTTATTAAATTATTTATTAGTTATCGTACAACGTTTACAAACGAAAATTTGTTACGACCTTTCAACCAACGTTTTAACACTCCAAATAATTTTTTTTAGACTTCTTGAATGTCAAATACAGTAACTTGTTAAAATAAATATTTATTTTATTTAATTCATTATTTATTATTATTTTTAAGGTAATACCAATAAAAATTACTTTACGACTTCATAAACATTATTATTAAAGCCGAATAATTTTATTTAGACTCCTTACTGTCCAAATATGAAATTATGTCAGTCTCAACATTTATTTTTATTATTAATTATTTATTGTCTATTTACTCTACTTTCGGTCACTTTAATTAACATTTTCATGAAAAATTAATTCTTCGACCCTCGAACCCAACTTTTGACACTCAACTGATTATATAGGACATTTAGGACTCTTATTAGGGTTATGAGTAATTATTCTAAATATTTTATCTAATTAATGTATTTAATCAGCTTATAATTAATCTAATTAATTGGAAATAATTAATAAAAAGCCTAGAAAATATTTTATTAAAATTTTTATAAAAGTCTTACTTCATTATTGACATTGTGGTCATACAAGAATAAGGGCAACGGCCCATTCATAAAAGGTTGTGTAATTGCACTGCTGGTTATTTGTTTTTATTATTATTTGATTTAATTTGTATATTGCATCGATGCCTGATTTGAATGCTAGATTGGACCCTAGAGACATGGGGTGGTATGCGAATAGAGTTCACCTAGACGATGTTAGATAATGGATGAATTGGAAAGTTTTATTTTTAGAATGCCTGCAGGCGTGATTTTGAGATGTGATGAGATATGTGATGGTTTGAAACTGGCAAAGTAAGCCCAGTGGTGATTGATGAATTGATACTGGCGAGAGTCCAGTGGTGAATTGAAGCTGGCAAAGTAAGCCCAGTGATGATTGTGATGTGGTGCATAAGATAGGCGAACCCTAGTTGTGATTCGGGCATGATAAGCTTCCTTTTGTTGTAATGAGAGGGATACACGATAGGTACATAACCGAGGTGCAATCCGCGACAACAAAAGAAAGTGAGCTCATGGGACAGGGCATAGCTAGCGGTTGGGGAGGAAAGACTCCGCGGAGGAGATCTTAGATTCACGTCAAGTTAAATGGATAGTAATGAATTGGTTTATGTGGAACAAACTCTGTTGTTACTTTCTCGTATCATTTTATCATCTTATCCTGCTGCTTGCTAATTGTAAAATAAGAGGGGTGGTTGGGTTGGATTATTCTACTGGGTGATTTATCACTCACGGATACGTCTGTATTCTGGCAAATCGTTTGCTTCGGCGATCAATTTGCCAGAGAACGCAGGATTCAATGGAGGAAATTCAATGATGGTGCAGTTCGACACGGAAAGAATTTCAGGAATGAAGATCGAGATTTCTTGGAATTTGTATCAAGCCTAGAGTCGGCTCTGAAGTTAATGTATTTTGAATCACCAAATCCATCTTGAGTTTGTAATACCTAAACTTTATTTTAGAAAATTCTATTTATTTAGCAAATTTTCTCAAGAAAGTATTTTATTTTACCTCCGAAAAGTCGGAGCGTTACACTGTTAGATTAAGTTGGGGATCTAATCTTTCCCTTTCTGGGTAATGACTACTTTCCTCCTGTGGCAAAACAATAAGGAGTAACTACTTTGGATTTTTAAAACGTGGATGGACTTGGGGAGATGTATTCAAACGTGGACTGGACATCTTCCTCGGGTTTAGTGCTGGAAACTCAAGACACGGTTAGATAAGGTTTATGTTCAAGTTTCCATAACTGCATCCAGAGACGTTGAATTGGGCAAGTCACTACAGGAGTGCAATGATCATTCGGACCATCCGTTTCCTCAATCAATGGTCCAAATTTGTTGTTAAATTTTACTGGTCAGAGTTATCTTTTATCAGTAAAAGATAACAAAAAAAAATCTGAACTATTAATTGTTAAGATGAACAGCTCGGCTTGCGCACTATAGGGCCCCCGCTCCCAACCACACTCATAGCACTTCACACACGTAATTGTACTTTTGTTTTGGTCCTAACGTAGGTGCGGTAGAGTCTCCTACATATAATAATCCCGGGCGGAGGTGTCGGGTACCCTATCATTCATGTACATGGTATCAATAATGACCAAAACAGTTCTAAGCACGTTCTGAGATTTCCACATTGTGAATGGTAGTCCCCTGGACCACATGCAATTCGGTCCTCTTCTGTCCAGTTAAGTACTTTTTTTTTTTTCCATCCTTTATAAATGGTAGAGAGAACAGAGTACTCTATTGAGATGATACTCCATTAGACAATGGAGAGAGATTCAAAGGGCAAGACCACGGAAGAGAGCGAAGTCGGAGAAATTAGATACAGAGGAGTAAGAAACCGGCCGCGGGGGAAATTTGCAGCGGAGATACGCGATTCGACTAGGCCTAGATCCCCACGATTGTGGCTCGGGACTTTCAAAACGGCAGAGGAGGCAGCAAGAGCTTACGACAAAGCTGCCCATTCGATGAGGGGTCATTTGGCTATTCTTAATTTCCCTGAAGAATATCCCCCCTCTTCTTCTTCTTCCTCATCCGTTACGGTACCGACTTCTTCATCTTCGATTGTGGAGAATATGGAGAGAAAAGAAAGTGGGAGGGGGAAAGAGGTTTTTGAATTCGAGTATTTGGATGATAAGTTGTTAGAAGATCTTCTTGGGTACAAAGAGAAGAAACTCAAGGAATGATAATGTAAGAATTTAGTTGGTTCATTGGGCTTGATAGCGAGTTATAAAAAAAATGCTCGAGCCGGGGAACAGTATGTGCCTCTCTCTGTCTCCATCTTGATAGGGGAGGTACTTACTATCACTCTCTGTCACCTAAATCTTTACTTTCATAAGGATGTTGTGTAATATTGAGTGTTGGGGTGTACTACTAGAGTTTGTTTAGCTTAATTGTGTGTTTTGCTCTTTATTTTGCTTTCTTCTCCATTACAATCATTAGCAGTAAAGTAAGAAAATAAACAGCACAATGCAACTTTGTTCACCCCCAAGGTGACCAAAATAACATCAAGAAAATGATCAGATTAAAAACAAAAAACTTTTCGAGCGAAAAAGTTACTGTAATCTAAAATATAATGAGAGAGTGATAGTATTGTTCTATAAGCTAAAAAGGGTGCAATACAACGTGACGTGAAAGGAGTACCGAAGATTTTGTTTGAATATCTTGTTCTCAAATCTCAATGAGAATATAAGAAATGCAGTTATGTGTACACCACCGTGTCGAGACTCTCTTTCAAAAGTGAGATCACCACCTGCATGTTGGAGAGGGTAAGCCCCGCCTAAATGCAGTCGTGAAAGGACTACCGAAGATTTTGTTTGAATATCTTGTCCTCAAATCTCAATGAGAATATAAGAAATGCAGTTATGTGTACACCACCGTGTCGAGACTCTCTTTCAAAAGTGAGATCACCACCTGCATGTTGGAGAGGGTAAGCCCCGCCTAAATGCAGTCGTGATCTTATATACGATAGCCCTAGAGATTTATAGCCCATTTACAATCCAATTACCTCCGAATTCTATGAACACAAAAACAGAATGAAATTAATATATTCATAGTAACACCAGTGAGGGTAAAAAAATGGTCCAATTGGGGGCCTAAATGTGTACATTTTGACACATAACAAAACAATATCAGAATATCTATGGAAAGCCAAAGAAAATAAATATTATTTTTTTTTACCCAAAATCCCAGCTGTTCGATCAAGTCACTTAAACTTGGCCTTTTTCATCTCTTGCCCCTCCTCTTCTACCTCAAGAAGATCCTCCAACAACTTATTATCAAAATACTCAAACTCAATGGCCTTGTCTTGCTCTTCTCCTCCTCCATGCCTGGTACTAGATGATGAAGAAGATGAACCCCCGCTACAGGGAGGAGGAGATATCAATGAAGGAGTAGCACTGTCGTCGGAATAAAACTCGTTCGGGAAGTTCAGAATGGCTTGATGGCCTCTCATCGCGTAAGCCGCCTTATCGTAAGCCCGTGCCGCCTCCTCCGCCGTCTCGAACGTCCCCAACCATATCCGGGTCCCGTTTCGCTTCGAATCACGTATCTCCGCCGCGTACTTCCCCCACGGCCGCCTCCTGATTCCCCTGTACTTGGCCTCTCGGCTCCCCCTTTCTGGTGCTTTCCCTCCTCCTTTCTCAGCCCCTTCCATTTTCTTACCTTGGTTTTCAACAAAATGTAAGAAGATGCCTATATATACAGGCATGGCTGCCTGCAGTCTAAAAAAGTAAAAATGGATAAGTTCGGTCGCATCTGACGGTTAGAATGTGTTTTTTTTTTCAAACATGTCACTTGTGAATTTTATTTTCCCCATATCACCATGTGTTGCGGCTGGGCTGCTTCATGTGGTCGAAGTACAAATCTTCTAGGACTACAAGCACATACACAAGCAAATACATGCACCAACACACGCCCTAATGTGGTGCGTGGGTCCCACGCACACTGTAGCGCCAACGTTGTGCGTGTATAGAGTTTAGAATTTTTTGGTTGGAATATTTTTTCATTGTTTTTTCCTTTTGGGGCATTTTCAGTAGAGTGCTTGGCTTGTTCGGTTTGGATTTTAAGGGAGGTTTTGACAGTAATGATTAGAGAGAGATTGGTAGAGAAAATCTATTGGAGACTGTGCCCAGAGGTTTTGAGACCCCAAATTAAAACAAACAAGGCTGATTGTTGTGCAAAATTATGCTGGCTAAAGTTGGTTCAAATTTATTTAGGCGTTGAGTATACACTGAACAGCACAAAAGATGGGTTGTTTAGCCACCATGCATGTGGTTGGTTCATTATTCTTTTTTTTAAGGAAAAAATTTGAGTCGTTTTGAAGAGGTGGTCGACTCCTGTCGCAACTACTATTTTACTGACCATTAACCCCTAAACATCTATCGTTTGGCAAAAACAAAACAAAACAGCCACTTGAATCAATTAAATCTTTGTTATACTTTTATAAGACTTAACCTTTAGCCGAAACACGTGGCTCAAAAATTAACCCCGAGTTATATAATACTCCCTCCGTCCCAAATTAATTGTCCGGTCCGCAAAACGGAGTGTTAAAAATAATACAATTTTTGCAAAAAAAATAAAAAAAATTTCAACAACTTACTAGATATTAATGAGTATTTTTAATTTGTGAAAAAAGTTTGAATTTTTTCTTGAAAAAATTGCATTATTTTTAATACTCCGTTTTGCGGACGGGACAATTAATTTGGAACGGAGGGAGTAGTAGTTGGCCGGAATCCCTTAATTATATTCCATTTAATTCCTTCCCACAACTCCCCGACGTGGAACTCTTTTGGGATCTTGGGGTGTCACAGGCCCACTAGTGCTACTAGTACTAGGCTACTAGCTCCCCTGAATCCATCCCAAAAACCCACGTACATCGAGTTTTCAGCTAGAATTAATGAAAAGGAGAGGGGGTTCCCTTTTTATTGCCAACTGACCAAAATAAGTGAATGATGCCCTCGTGGCTGGCATATTTTAGCAACTTGCAAAAATTTAACAGTACTTGTAAGGGAAAATGACGGTCTAGACGTATTTTGATAATTGATACATGTTAAAGATATTTTCAGTATTAACAAATATTCTCAGTATGTCCTTGACGGGTATTAATTATCAAAACACGTCATTAACCGTCATTTTCCCAACTTGGTAATAATAGTACTCCCTCCGTCCCATTTTCATTGTCCATTATTTCTTTTTCACTTTTTTGTCTCTTTCGTATATCTTTCAATCTATAATATTTTTCATGAATTTGACATCTTTGTATTATAGAACAAATTGAAATCTATCAAATAAGATCCATATTGCATATTTTTGGAGATTCACATTGGAAGATATAAGCGATTGAAAATGACACGAATATTAAAAAAAGACAATGAAAATGGGACGGAGGGAGTATTAATCTAACAGTGCAAGTGCACGCACGCACGGTCAATGTTGAGATGCTACTTATGTAAAGTGGGTCGTACCACCACCTCATTTAAAGGAATGTTTGAATTCCCTTTTCATGTTTCATGCATTCTAGTTTTACTTCTTTTTTTTTTCCAATCGATAGAAGAGATCATTTTACATCAGCTATGAAATACAAAATACAAACCCGAAATACTACATCAATTATAAGAGTCCACGAGATAATCAAGTCCAACAACTCAACCAATACAAGAAATAAGCCCATTATAGGGTAGAAACAAAGAAAGAAAGAAAAGTTCTCTAAGGGAAGAACACCCCCACGCAGGTAAAAAAACTCGAACTCCTGACCTCCTAATAAGATTCAAGAGTTCTGGCCAACTGAGTTAGCTCCAGTTGGCTATTCTAATTTTAGTTTGTTGGACTACTTTTTAGACAAATCTAAAACAAGAAAAGCAAAGCAAGTTCTAAGTACGTAATTGAACATTCTTAGGCTTTTTGGAAAGGTCAAACTGGTAGGTACGGATAGAAAATTAAGGAACATGTACTAGTTGACTAATCACCAAATATAAATAAGTGCAAATTGTAACGCCCCAACTATGTTACTAGACTACCAAAACAATATTAATTCCCAAAAGAAAGTACTATCTCTCATCTCTATCTATAAAAATAACGAACGATAAGTTGATCTTGCGCCAAGTTTATTTACAATTAATCTGTAATAGTGATTGAATTTCATGTACACTCAAATATTCCTACTTTGCGTTCCATTTAACTCCTTAATTGCTGCAATTCAATGAGCTAATTTTTTCCGTATTAATTACTCTATTCGATTATAAAACAACTGTGAATGTGTTATATATATATGGTCTAATTCAAATGAAGCTCTTGAGAGCAATCATCGAGAAAATACAACATGAGTTCTGTGAATTCCAAAAGAAATTGTATCGAAAAGCAATCTATACGGAACTCTGTGTATACAATTTTTTCTACGCATTTTATCAAAACACAACTAGTATAGTGAACCCAAGGACAAAATGGGGAACGAAAGAACAAGTTTGTTGTTGTACTTGTCATGGCCCTGGATGTATGTATGTAAACCTATCTATATATTTTGGGCATTTGAATGGGGTAAATCCTTTTTTTTTTTTTTGGAACAAATGGAAGTGCAAGTATAGTACCCGTCACCTCTGTCAAAAAGTATTGCTCCATTATATTACACCATTATCTGTAGGGAACCTCACCACACCTACGTCAGGGTCGAGACTGAGGTCTCACCACGTGTGGGTGGTGTTAGAAGTATGTTTAGCCCCAATAAAAAACCATAGAGTGTCTTGTCTTGTCCAACCAAATCTAGGTTTCCACCACTGAACTCATTGATAGGGTAAATCAAATCGTGTGGTAGTAGTCAGAAGAAACGATAACCCGGCCCATTTCCATGTTAGAATTAGTTCATATATAGGCTGGACGGCCCACTGAACCGTTAACTTTTAATACAAGTAGTAATTTCTTTTATATTTATAGGCATTGCTTATGGCAAATGGACCGGGTTATCGTTTTGGGCTCGACCCGAAGGCGGCAGCCATGTCCAAAGCCGGAATCCAAGTGTGTTTACAGCTCTCACAAACCCCCATAACAATCGCCAAACACCAAAAACCAATGCTTGGAGGAGAAAATAACATACCAATTATCGCAGTGTGGTAAACTCTGGCGGGACTTTCTTTAACGGATGTATCCATGGCCTTCGTTGGAGGGCTGGCTCCATGGTAATTGTTGTTTTCGATTTGTCATATGAGATTTTTGGGGAAGTGGCCCTGCTTCGTTTTGCGGATGCGAGATTTTGTTTTTATGACATGATGATGATTCTTGAGGGTACGTTGTCTCTATTTGGTTGATGGGCAGGGAATTGAGATTAATTTGGATGACGAAGGACCACGGAGTAAGAAAGAAAGTTGCGGGCCAAATTAATTTACGATCGGTTCCGGGTTAAAGCTTATGGCAAATTTGTTGGATTTGTTAGCGGGTTACGAATTTTTGTTCACAACCAGTGATAGCCCATATTCAAAAGAACCACCTTGGACCATATGTGCAACAGTACATCAAAAGCCCACTGAGTAACTTCCAATAAAGTTGCAAACTACTTGCCTTAGTTGAATTATATAGTTGGTACTAAAATGACAGCAAATGACGTGTTTTGATAATTAATATTTGCTAAGGACATTTTTAGTATTAACAAATATTCTTAGCTTGTCTTTGGCAGGCATTAATTATTAAAACACGTCCTGAGCCGTCATTTTCCCATTAGTTTTAGGATTGAATCAGAATATTCATCTTTGACTGTGAAAGGAAAAATAATAATAATAATAATAATAATGCTAGGGACACACAGATTTCGGTAAGTTCTATATATACTATTAATGCATGTCAAAGCACAAGGACTTCTTCACAAGAAACATAAACAACACCAAGGGTATTTATAATAACTTGCTATGACCATGAGCTCACCTTAATTAAGACAGACTAGTGTGCATGCATTTGTTTCATTAATTTCAGCCACATTAATTTGTAAAGTTTCAAGTTAGCATGACACAACATCAATTAACTTTAGCTTTCTGAATTAATCGAGGTGCGTGCAATTTTTTTTTTTTTTGGTGTTGGGGCGGGGGTCAAACAATAACATTATTATCGATAGAACAAAACAATAGGTAAAAAAACCCATCTATGCGAAGCTGACTCCGCAACCATATTGGAGGAAATGAAACCATTCCAAGCTGCTTCCCACTCCAAGCCCCTTCATCCCTAACTCATGAGCGACTCCATTACCTGATCGATGCACAAACTGGAATGAGCTTGACTAGATCTAACCCCATGCACTGAGTTTGAATATCCTGAATCAGTCGAGATGCGACGTGCAGGCTCGCCAAACATGCGATTATTAAAAAAATTGTGTTAAGTTACTCCATAATTAAGAGTAGTTTGCATGCGTTTGCTTCATTAATTTCAGACACACATTTAAAGTTTCAACAACAATTACCAAACCTGATTTTGTTGGTCCCACCCCCATTAAAGAAGGCGGTTAATTAATTAATTACATAATCCACGTCTAAATGTATATGCATGTATCAATGAAGCTGGTCAGGTCAGGGCATATATATAGTAATATTTTGTTAGCTTATTAGTAGTAAAAAATAAATATTGCATTCAAAGGGTCTCCACTTTTGACGGACTTTTCTATACGACTCTCAAGGACTTTCAAATGCCTTTTAAATCTTTCTTTACACTGGTCATTAGACTAAATGCGAAGAATATGGTTCACTTGACAAAAATCCTATTCTGAAATTGACAAAGTCACACACACGTAACAATTCTCTCTCTAAAAAACAGGATCACCTCTCTTTAACTCTAAAACAGCCAACACACTTCTTTTTCTCCTTTCTCTCCTTTCCCCTTGGGTTTATATCCCAATATGGGCGGCAGGAGGGGAGGGATCAATCACTGTCTTTAGATTTGGTTTCTCTTCCCCAAACACCACCAAAATCGTTTGCCGTTCACCACCGTTTCGCTTCTGGGTTTGCAGTTGCGTGGCCACCAGTGGCTTCATGGGTCACTGACTTGAGAAATTGATCGATAGGGGCTAAGCAAGAGAAGGGTTACTCAGTGACAAAGTGTATTTTTTTTTTTTTTGCTTTATTTTGTTTTTGTCCGGATTTAGTCCAATTCTGTCTGGATTTTAGTCTGCTTGATATTAGTTTTTTTTTCTGCGAACCTAATCTCATTAGGCGAGTTTGAAATAAGGCTACACATATTGTGCTTTGATTGCCCTCTCTAATGATTTGTCCAGTCTGTGGATGCTCATTTGCCCCATGAGGTTCCTCTCTATTGTGTGTATATACATATACACACACACTATAATCTATTGGGGGCGTATCCGGTAAGCAAGAAGTTGTGGATAAATTTTAGTAGTTATTTGTAGTCACGTTATTTTTACTGAACTAAAAGTTGCAAAAAAATGTGTTGGATGTTTTAGTTTAGTGGAAACAAGTTTAACTTTTGGCAAAAAAAAAAAAAATTCAATTTAGTATATATGAATACTTCTTAAAAAATAAAGTTAGTACTTAATTATTTTAGATTTTTGGAAGGGAAAATAATAATAACCCATAATAAGAACAAAAGTTTAACTTTTCCAGGAAAGAGGAACGAATCCCGGCCATTTATTATAGTAATGGACAGCTAGAGATTGATTGTGTGTTGTGTTTTACACAACCGTTGCGTGTGTAGCACTTTTGAATGCCTTCTTATTTACTTTCTAATTTCTACATTCCAAAATCTATGTCATTTATTGACCACTTATATCTTTCAATTTATAATGGATTTCGTGATTTTGCAAACTTTCTATAATAATAGAACTAATTGAAATCTATCAAACAAGAACCATATTGCATATTTCTTGAGATCAATATTGAAAGATTTAAGCCATAAAAAACAGCACACCGAATAAGTACTTATTTCTTAATTGAGATTATCCAAACAAACAACGGGACCTTAATTAAATATGGCCTTGAATGTTGGATGCAATACACTGTTGACTGTCGTAAGAGGTTGGAGAAATGCTCCAATAGCACTGAACAATCTCTTGGCTTTCCTCCCATGTCCACATAATTGGAGACACAAAATCTCATGCCAATCCAAAATGAATTAGTATTAAATTCCAAGGATTAATTAGGTAAGATCGAGGTTCATTATTGTTCATACAACCTTTGCTTATTAAGGACAACGCGCAGTTCAATTAATGGCAAATATTTTATCCTTGGGAATTTTTTTGACTAGATGTCTACATCAACTTGTGGGCACTTTGATTTATTCTGGAATGCTGAACTTAAACACGGGCAAACCCCCAATGGCCCCAAGAATAAGAATGTTTCGCCATCGTAAAATTTGAACTTGTGACCATCGCAAACCCTTAATTAAGTTGATTTTTCATGTCCGGCCACCCGCGAAACCCCCTCGGGGTTAATTAACTTGTATCCTTGGATTAATTCGGCCAAAATGGATTGATGATTGCTGGCCATTTATAACATGTTAACGAAATCATATACTATTGGTTAGGTGGATAAATGATTAATTAGTATCCTAATTTGTATTTATTGAGAAATTAAAGTTGCGTGTAGCATCTTGAATTCTTCCCTTGATACATTAATCTGTCTACTTACGAAGTATACACAGGTGGAATTATGTAAAGATGCATGTACTTGCTTTATAAAAAGCTTACTTAATTAATTATGTCCCACAAAACGGGGTTTGTAACATAATTAAATGTACCTAAATGAATGTTTCGCAAGCTAATCCTAGCTACAGGGGATAGTGGATTACATAGGGATGGGCCACGATTAAGAAAACTAAGGAATTTTTAATTCTTAATTCATCCGAATGGTGCAGGATAAGATTTTAGAAAACAAAAATAGGACGGATATATGCAAATCTACAAACAAAGGCGAAAGAAAATTTAAAGATGACCAAAAGTTGGCCTTTTTTTTTTAAAGGAAACTACCCCTTTTTTTTTACGTGCATCTCGATTAGATAGCCTCCTATCTGGTTTGGTCAAAGACATGTCATCCACGTCAGGACTGGGGAATCCACAAGAAATTACTACTTTCTTGTGCCTTGACCCCCAAAAACGAACCCTTTTAAATTGCATGAGAAGCAAACTCATCAACCAACCGAATTAACAATTGGGGCTACATTACTCCAAGTTTCCAACCGTGTATAGCGAGTAGCAACTCCGTTGTGCGTAGACGTTACAAAAATATGCAACTTTTAAACAACTAGAAATGTACCAAGAAAAATGGGAAGCTTGAAAGAATAGCTGATTGATGAGAGAAAGGCCCGTCAATGTTGTTAATTTGGTGGTGTCGTTCCGGGAAAAAGGGTTATTTGTTGCGTATTCTTTATTGTTGTTTAGGTTTTTTTTTTTTTCTTTGAATTATTTTAGCATTTTTGAAACCCGAATCTAAATGAAATAAATTTCGAATACTACCATATTGCATATTTTTAGAGATTCATATTAAAAAAATATGTACAATTTTTTGAAGAGTGTAGAATAATGAAAGTAGAAAAACAAACACTGACGAATGTGGTAAAAAGAATGGAACATGATAGTCACTCATAAGTCTCTATACCTATCTATCTATCTATCTATCTATATACTAAGGAAATGTGTTTTCCCTTCAAAAGCTTCCAAACCTTCAATCCTAATTTTCTATCTATATACTAAGGAAATGTGTTTCCTTTCGAAAGCTTCCAAACCTTCAATCCTAATTTTCTACATTTTTGATTTTTTTTGTTTATAAAATATAGATAAAGATGGAAACATGGGAAAGTGGGGGGAGAGAGAGAGAGGGGAACGTGGGAGGAAGGGAGGGAGAGAGAGACGTGGGGACTGGGGATTGAATAGGTAGAAAAAACCATTCTATATTTCTTGGGCGCCATTACGTGGTATTCCAAACTTATTTTTCATCACAAATATCTTTTTAATGCATGAAATGTGACTAATGCTAGCATGTATAGAATACGGGATTGGAAAAAAAAATTAAACTATTTTTTTTATCAACTATCGTTGTCCCCATTCAATACACAAGGCCAAAAAAAACTGATGTCATCTCCCGTTGATATACAGGGCCAAAAAACCAATGTGATTTTTTTTTTAATTTCGTGCATCGAATGGACACGAACTCTAGTATGGAGCTATAGACTAGTAATTAGGACCAAATATGAGGAATTAGCAATATCTTTTGGGAAATGATTTTATCATTCATTTTTTTGTTAATGCCACTTCCTGCAAGTATATTTTTCACCAAAAATACACTTACAGGGAAGTGGCGTTAACAAAAAAGGGAGTGACAAAATCAGCAGCCTATCCTTTCACTAAGCACTGTTGGTTATTTAAATCAGCACGTGATATATTTTCTGATACCAACTTTTTATAAGATTCAGGGTTCAAAAAAGAAAAAACCATAGAATTAAGATTGGTCAAAGAGCCACTCCATAAAACAACCTTTCAAGCTTGCATGTGTCAAAAGAAGAAGCCCGTGGGTTCATGCACCATTGCCAAAATGGTTCGCAATCAATGGGCCCCATAAACATTTCTAATAAATAAATGTAGCAATCACGTGTCATACATCAACCCCATAATTTGTTGTTAATTAGTTAAAATTTCAACTTAAATTAAATACTCCCTCCGTCCCAAATTCATTGTCCTTTTTTGATATTCGTGCAGTTTTCAATCGCTTATATCTTTCAATGTGAATCTCCAAAAATATGCAATATGGATCTTATTTGATAGATTTCAATTTGTTCTATAATACAAAGATGTAAAAATCATGAAAAATATTATAGATTGAAAGATATAAGCAAGAGACAAAAAAGTGAAAAAGGAATAATGGACAATGAAAATGGGACGGAGGGAGTAGTATATTTACTATTGCCATGATATAATATGATAGTATTATATTAAGTAAGAATTAAGTAGTTTCGAAACTATTAAGGGAAATCAATAAAAATTACCTATATTATGGAACTAAACAGGTGATTGAGAAAAAAATTACCTAAACTGGTAATCAAGTTATAGAGAATTCCTTTTGAGTAACGAAGAAAAATTTCATGCATGCTTTGAACACATAAATATAATTTCCGTTTGACAAAAAAAAAAAGAATACATATATATATAATAGTATTTCGGTTAAGCGCTAAGAGTTGTTTGCCGGGTAGTTTAGACCTGGGATTTAGAAATTTGCTTATCCTTAAGGTCACAATCAACTCCTTTCAGGCTAGTTCATACGAAACTTTCCTCTGGCTTCAATTAGACTGCGTTCCCAGCGAGTGATCGGTGAGATTGGACTCCCAAAAATAATCAAAGTGTGCAAAAAGTGCTGATCTGGACACCTAAATTATAAAGAAAAAATACATAATAGTAGTAATATTTTCCTCACAAAACATAAATCCTGAATCGTATTGAAAAAAAGAAAAAAAAAACATAAACCCTAAATCCATCCAGTATGAAATTACTAAACTTGGGAACAATCCATTAAATTAAAAACTTGATTATGGAAGATAAGCTGGCTAATTAAAAGCTTCTTTTTTTTTCTTTTTTTTTTTGGCGTTTTGGATAAGATATAAAACAACAAAAGTCTAGACTGTTGTGGGTGGGACCCAATCATTGGTGGGACGTTTTCCTATATTCGTGAAAGGCTCATGTAGAGATATACAGTAGAACTGTCCATGTACCCTGAATCTGCAAACACATTGAAAAAAGTCGCGCATGTCTCTTCGTCCCGGTCAATATCAAAATGACCCAAGCTCTAGGGTACTGTGGACCGCTCTCATTTTTCTCGCTTTTTAATCGTTACTTATATTTTTAATTATTATTTTATTTCTCTTCACGTTTATTATCTATAGATCTAAATTTAAAATTTCAAAAACGAACGGGGTCTAAGGGATCCAGTTATGCAAAGGGACCGATCACTAGTCCCATACTAATGGGGTACCGACAAGCACGCGGGGCCAACTTTGGGCTCCGCATGGATAAAAAAAATTGAAGATTGAATCGAGCACCTACATATATCGGATTGAGCTGATTTTCCATCAGCCTACTTGATTTATTTTTTAAAAAAAAATTATTGAACGGCTCGGATCATCCGTTCGAGATCTGGAGTAGGCTCCGTGTGCCCGTCGGTACTTCGTCGGTATGCTATTGGTCAGTACCAATACCAAGGTTCCATTTAATCGAATCGGATTAAAATTCGAATCCAACTCACAAATTAATAGATCTTGAGATTATTCTAAAATAAGTAATTCATTGGGTTTATACTAAAAACATATATAGTATGCATATATACTATAATTTCGGAACGGATTTGGATTCAGATTTTCGGATCGGATTTGAATTACTGAAATTTGCTTTACCGAATTTATATTCAGATTGAATGTACGGAATTACAAATTTGGATCAGATCTGGTTTATTACGAGACCTAAAGCAAACTATATAATAAGATCATTACATGTTATTGGCCTGCCAAGTGGCTTTCACTTTTGCGTGCTTGTCCCAATTTCTTACTACATGTAATTTAATATCCTTGTTTTTCTCTATCTCTATCTATCTATCTATTATATTAGTAAAAGAAAATGCAAATGCTTGCATAATGTCTCCAAATTGGACCTAGGGCAACGAACATGCACTATGCTTTGGGCATTGTGGGTCTCTTTGAGTTAAGCAATCATAATTAAGGGGGGAATCGGAACAGTTTATGTAGTTGAGGGGTGTACTTCGTGTTCCGCTTTAAGCCTAACGGACAAAGACATATTTATCGATAATTAAGAGAGAGAAATGATTTTCACATTCCTTTTTCAGTCTTTTACACTTTTTTTTTTTAAATCTACATGAACATACTATATTGCTCTTGCATGTGTAAAGAAGTGTATTAAATAAAAAACAAAATAACAAAATTTAAATGGATAAAAAAAAAGAAAAGAATATGAATATGAATGACTAAAAGATGAATCAATTAATTAACCCATCTTCATGCGTACGGAAGTAACGGAACCAGTAGTAAAAATATTTTACTAAAAATTTCATATTCAAGCACACAAGTTGGGTGATTTGTCTTGAGCTGAAGGCTATTCTTCTATTTCCTTTCTTCTGGGAAGACTTTCAAAGATCCGCACATTTTTCTCCCTTTATATTAATTTCTGATGTGAGATCAACAGTGTGGACAAGAACCAGGGGCCTGAATCTGGACCGTTTGCAGTCAAAAGAATACTACTAGCTTTCCAGGTTTCTGTTATTCATTAATGTCCATATATAGCTCCCCCAACCATATCGATCTTCAACGGTCACTCCTGATCAGCTTACGCGCTCCTTAAAATTATATTATTTTTTTGAGATCGGACCTCAGTAATCGAATTTTGATCAATCGCGTGGAAAATAAACCCACCAACCAACCGGACTAACCGAGGGAGCTATACTTATGTCACTATATATCTATATAGTAGTATATCCAAATTGCCAAAAAGACCTCTCCTGGTCTTCGTGTTGATGTAACATGCATGCAGGTGGAGGAATTTTTTTTTTGGATCAGCAGGTGGAGGATTAGATGCCTGTGGTTGCCATCCACACAACTTTCCACTTGACCCTAGAAATATAGGATAGACAATGTAGTTGTGTGTCATAATCAGAAAATTAACAAGAGGGCTTGTTTTGTTCATGGTCTAGCTATGCCATCATGATCTGTATTCACCGAGCGATGTGGGATCCGTAACCACCCATTTTGACATCTACAGGAACTTTCTAGCTCGACCCCGGCCTCAGGACCACAATGAATTCAACTTAAGCATTAGTCTGGACATGCCTGAGGCCAAACAAAAGCTCCATTCATTTAGAGTGTGACCGTCTTTAATTAATTTGACCAACATAATAACTTAAGACCAACACGGGTTCCATGAGACCTCCGTCATTAGAACGCTTGTGCTTTAGGTATATACTCTCATAGCAACTTGGTTGTGAGGTGTGCCAATCCAAAAACGAGATCTAATTGAGTGGATCAAGAGAAATGGCGGAACTAGTTATGATTGATTTAAAATTGGATATGGCACCTAAAAAGATCGACATGGATTTTAAATCATTTACAGTCATCCAAGAGCGATCCTAAACGAAATTCCAAAGAAATTTATCCGAAAGAACGATTTTTCGTTGAATACAGTAATTTTTAAGCAGTAGAAAACAACACCACCACCAGAGTGGCGACACGTGGATAGACTGCCAATCAGAAAAGGCCAAGTGGATCCAATGAGCTCACGTGTATGACATCACCCGAGTTGGACGTCGCCGCCATGCGTCATTTGACTCACGTGCTCTAAAACGACCACCCACCAATTCCACAATTTCCAATTTCAGTCCCACATTAGACCATATAAATATTAGAAATGCTAAGGACAAAGAAAATTTACTCCAAAACTACCTTGAAAAGATCAACTAGTGGTTGAGATTCACATTGATATGTGTGACACAATCATCAAAGTGATTCTCAACCACTGATTGTTATTTTCGAGATACTTTCGGGATAAATTTTCTTTGTACCTAGCATTCCCATGCAAATATTACATAGCAATACAAATACAGCCCCCCCATCACATAACTACAATAGGAGTTAAAACATTTTTAAAATGCTGAAACATCCTCTCTGCCCCAAAACCTTTCCCTATCACCCTTTTAAAATAATCATTCCCTTTATTTCGCCAAAATTTCTCATTTTTTTTAATAACGAAATATTTAGGTCAGTTTTTTATTATTGGTGATGGATAAACAATCCTACAATCAGGTCACTAAATGAACCTGATTGCGCAACCCAATCATCCGGGAGAGCTAGTGCTGCCATACCAGCCACGGTCCCCCACTTACTTCAAGGTAGTTATTCGATGGGGAATCGAACCCCAGACCTTGAGGAGTACCCTCAAAGCCTGGGCATCCGCACGAACCACTAGGGCAACCCGTGGGCGTGTATGTTTTGGTCAGTTTACGTGCATTTCGATCAATCTTGGGAACATAAACTCATTGTCTATTAGCAGGGCCCCACTTAAAATTGATTGTATTCTAAAAAAATTGATAGTACCTTAAAAATTTTGAAAATTTTATGAGGAAGGATATCTTTAATTCTCGGACCTTGACCAGGCTAATCCATTGGGTTAAAATTTCCCATTTTTTTATACCATCAAATACTTTCTTTTTCTTCGGCTATATAAAGAGGTGAGTTCTTCAAAAGAACTAGGAATTCAAGTCAAGCCTCATTTCCAATATGGATTACATTTCCCAGTGCTTCTTCACCCAATGCCCAAACTCCGAAAACACACAGGAATCTTCCTTGGACTCCCCACAATCTTTCTCATGGGAAAATCACCCTTTCCATCACAATTCCCTCCCCTTCGATTTCCACGACTCGGAGGAAATGCTCCTGTTCGGAATCCTGGCCGAGGGCGCCTCGAAGGAATCCTCGGAGACGAATTCCTTCGGCGGGACCAAGGAGGAGGAGGTGACCTCTGTCGCGAAAGACACAAAACCCGTCGGGGAAAAATCCTACAGGGGCGTCCGGAGGCGTCCGTGGGGGAAGTTCGCGGCCGAGATCCGGGACTCCACGAGGAACGGGGTCCGGGTCTGGCTGGGGACCTTCGACGACGCGGAGGCGGCCGCCCTGGCGTACGACCAGGCGGCGTTCTCGATGCGGGGGGCCACGGCGGTGCTCAATTTCCCGGCGGAGAGGGTGCAGGAGTCGCTGAAAGAAATGAAGTACGATTTCGAAGGTGGGGGGTCCCCTGTGGTGGCACTAAAGAAGAGGCACTCAATGAGAGAAAAGTCTGGCACTGCCAAAAGGAGTAAAGTTAGTAATAAACAGGTGAAAGTGGACAATGTGGTAATATTTGAGGATTTGGGGGCTGAATACTTGGAGGAGCTGCTAAATTCATCTTAGGTTGCTTCCATTTTTTTGTTACATTATTTTTCTTTCGTTTTTTGTAGTGTCCCTTCTTGCTTTCTTTCTTTTTTTTTTTTTCCTACCTTCAATTTTGCTTATAGATTATCTTGCTAGGGATCAGAATTCTCCGCGGGTCGGGACGTGAAAATGTTTCCCAGGAGTGTCCTCGTATTGAATATTCGGTGTCTCATTCGAGCTTTTGTTTCCTTGTATAGTACTAATAGTAGTTGTAAATTGTGAAATATATCAAGTTTTGGTGATTATGGGATGATTGTCTTTGATAGTTTCTACTAATGTCTTTAATGTTCTGTTTTGTATATAAGAATTTGATATAATGTGGAAGGAAACAAGTTCCTTTCGCTCGCCAACTTAGAAGCTTCCGTGTGAGTTTGAAAATTTGTGACGTTGACAGATACGCGTATGTCACTTTTATGTTCTTTTGTTAGAGAGACATGATGTTATCGCAAGAGATGTTTTTGTAGCTCTAGTAGTTCTTTCTTCATGGTCTTTGCGTTATTATGAAAATGTCTAAATCATGACATTCAAATGATTGTGGAGTTCTTTTTTACCCCAAAGTAGGAAAAAGTGATGGAGGTAAAAATAGGAAATTTGTGCCTATCAAGAAACAAAAGAAGAGGAAATTGACCACAAGCACTTAAACTTATTGGCAAAGCAAGCAAAGTTAATAAAAACATCTATCGTTAGCTAGATAAGCGTTTGTCATTGTAATGCTTTTTGAAAGTCGATCGGCGCCTTTATAACTAGAGATGCTTTTGTTGGTAGTCGCAACACTATTATCAAAGAAGTTTAAGTTGCGTGCGCTAAATGATATTGAAACCTTGTTTATATATTGTCCTTAATTAAAGTGCAACTTGATAATGCCCCCTGTTGGAAATGGAGTTTGGAATCGATAATGCCCCCTGTTGTCACTACTCAAAGGGTAGACTAGACACACAAATGGAGTTTGGAATCGAAAATGGACCTTGGCCAGTTTGTCCTGCCCTAGTGTGCTAAAAAAAATGGGCATCTTTTCAGGCACTAAAGTATGGTTCGAACCATTACTGCGAAACAGATCCACAGTGCAACCCGGGCTGTTGGGCTGTATAAATCAAACATGACATCTATTTGCTTGGGCTGTTGCACGGCGAAGACAACCCATGGGCCAAACAGCATGAGCTTCGTTTTTTTGTTTTTCTTGTGAAATTCTTGAAAACACAATTTCGTTTTCGAACTACTATATTGAATCTTTTTTATGTTAGCTCCGTTGGATGTGTGATTGTGGTCCCTCGTTTTTGTGAGCGATTATTCAGTGATGTGGGACCTATGCAGTGGGTAGTGGAGCCCACGTCAACGTGTGGCGTAGAAGGCCCCTCGAGCACCACGTGATGGTGCTCCAGGAGCAATTAATAATTTGCCATTCAGTATTTTTTTTGGAAACAAATGTTATAACGGATTTGAGCGTACGGGTAAAGTTGTGGCTGCTTCAGCCCTTGCCATAGAATCTTGGGCACTCAGAATTGCATGTGGGATTGCCAAAGATATGGACCTCTCTAAAGCCATCTTCGAATCGGACTGATTGAAACTTATTAACTCCTTTAACATCCCTGCTGCCACTAGACCATGGGAAATCTGGGCAATAACTGAAGACATTGTTGATTGGGCTAGGAATAGAAAATGGTCCTTTTCTTGGTGTCCCCGAGCGAAAAACAAGGTGGCGCATTGGTTAGCAACAAATTGTCTCAATAAGAAGGTTATGTTTCCCTCAAGTAACATTCCTCCTGATTTGCATACTTTACTGAGGTCTGATGTAATCAGCTGATTCCGTTTTTAATGTAATTATGATCTTTTCAAAAAAAAAAACGGATCTGAGCATTTGAAATGGAGAGGTTAGATGGTCCAGTCCGGCCCAACAAATCCATCAGCATCTGAATGGGAACCAATTTTCAAGTTTGGGCCTTATGAGTCCTTTTTCAACCAACTACGAATGGGCCTTGGACTTGGGCACTGATATTGGTCTTGCACGAGCTAAAAACGTCAACAGATAATTCATACAGAAACTAGTAGGGTGACGTGTTTTAATAATTAATATCCGTTAAGAATATTTTCAGTATTAACAAATATTCTTAGCATGTCCTTAGTGGGTTTACTACTTTAAAAGGAAAAGTATCCAAAAGAGCAATGCTAGAAACATAATCATATAACATGACTCCGAACATAACTGTGTTCAAAACTATCCAATGCATACGCGTTCACGGAAAACAAATGGTTCCGGACATACTTTGTGATATATTTCACCCATATAAGTCCCATTCAATGCTGTATTGTTAAGTATTTATTGATATTTAACCTAGAAGAATTTTAAAAATTAAAAATCTTTAAAGTCGATCAATCATTTTTATCTTACACCTCTTGTGCTTTGAACGATTTTAATTTGCATCCCTTCAACCTCATTTTTAGGGAATTGGGGGCCCTGTAGTGAGGGAAGGCACTATAGGGTGGGATGAGTCATCTCAACAATCTAAATGTGTTTGTAATTGTCTGAATTAAAAGAGATTCTTCGTGCAAAGAAAATATTCTTCCCGAGAATAATCTTTTTATATTAAGACCATTCATTGATGAAATAGACAGCTGAAATGACTTACTGCTCACCACAAAATTCCCGGACCCCATTTTTATATACTAGTTACACTCCTTATACTTTCAAATAGAATGAACTACTCGTTAGCTTATTCGTTAAAATTAATGAAAACCGCACAGTGCTCCTTTGGATTGTGGAGTTATTGCCAAGTGAGAATGGCTTCTAATGGGAGAGAAAGACCCCTAAATTTCCAAGCGGTTGAGCACCAAATTACTCGTGAAACCCATCCAACTATCCATCCAAAGCCTCGGAACGGGGAAATGAGGGGTTAACCGGGCCAGGGAAGGTTCGACCCGAATCAAGATAAATAGTCGCGTGCTTATAGGAGGATCAGTTCAGTTACGTGGCACTCAGTGTGTCATGCATGATGTCACTTCAAGAAGCGATTAGGGTATATGCCTAGCACGGACTTTCTTGGAGCCTAGCACGGACTTTCTTAGAGCTATGTACTTCTTTTCTTCGATCAAGGACTTACTCAGTCATTAGAGTGCCTCCCCCATCGTCCCTAGCCACTCAGGCGCTAACGAAGGTTTTCTTTCTTGCAGATCTAGGTTAGGAAGCGAGCCAAAGATCTACTTTGGAGAGGACCAGATTCAACACCACCACACATATCCTAATCTGACCTCTTCGAGTTTCGGTTAAATAAAAGAAGAAGAAGAAAAAAAAAAATCGAACCTCTTAATAGAAGCCCCCAAAGACCCTTTTTGGATGGAAATTTTGTCGTAAGAATGAATGAGACCGAGAAGAAGCTTTCAGTGGAAAGCGAAAACCCTTATCTTTCAACTTTTTAAGAAATTGTAGGTGGTGTGTACGTACTTCTTTGGTTTTTTGGGGACTCGAGGGTACTGAGAGATTCACTTAAACTTAGCTCCTTTTTTCGAGTTTGATTGTGGCTTGCTAGCTAGGGATATGCATTGTACGTGGATGATTGTATAACTTATATTTTTGGTTAATAGAGAAGCTTAATTATGCTAAAAAGAAAAAAAAACCTTATCCAGACTCAACGCTCACAAACACAAAATTTTAAGCAGGTCCGGCTTGACCCTTTAAGCAAGTGAAACACTTTCCTTGTTTCTTTTATAACCATTTATTCGGATCAATTTACATGCATCTCGATTAATCTTGGGGACATAAACCCACTATCCACTAGCGGGACCACACTTAAAGCCGAATATGAACTGACTCCAAAGAGATTGATAGCCTTTGAGAGCAAAGACGTCGAACGCACACTTCTTCTTATGGGGGCCACGGTCCCCTCGTGGTTTCGAATTTTCATAATTATTTAAGTTTTTTTTGGGTTTAAATATCAAATTGTACATGGTGTGCCCCCCCCCCCCCCAAAAAAAAAAAAAAAAAAAAAACATAGTGGATTAGAAATGGCATTTTAATGGAATATGAGTTTCTCACAAATGCTTTGGATATATTTATTAAGAAGGAAATTATTGCAACAACTAGTCCCAACTCAATCATAGATGACTTTCAGATCTAAAGCATCGTTAAATTCCATTTTGATCCATACTTGAGGTATAACGTATCGCAAAACTTTTTATTTTTTCACCTTTTAATTATTTTTAGTTTGCTAAGATCACCTAGATATTATGTTCTGTAATGGGTATTATTTCAATTTGGTCATTCAAATATTTTATATTCTTGAACATCGAAATTCCAAAATTTTATTGTTCATGTTGTGACCGACCCCTTCATATAGAAAATCCTACAATTTTTGTCTCTGCCTGAAAGGGTTCAACCATGAGACCTTAAAATTGAGCAAACGAACCCATAAATCTAAGGCCTTCTTAAGGCTTCATAAATACTACGTATCTAGAATTTCAAGATAGCCCACCTCAAATTCGAATGAGGTCCGAGTAATCTGTGTTTGAGCCGCAGTTATTTGACCCTTTCTGCCCAACAGGCCGAATATGATCAATTTGCTTGTTTTGGCCTTCAATTTTTGTGGTACTTTTTATGGACCTAAGTGGAAGTGTCCACATTTGTTCCTAAAACCACTTGACTTTTCAACTTCCGACCAAAAAATCTTTGAATCTAACCTTGTGCTAGATTTTCCTTTCGTCATTATTCTCAGATCGATTTCCCTCCTGCTAAGTGCTAATCCTATTTCCGAAGAGACAAGTCTTTTCTCTGGCCCTCCAATATTCCTGTGAGGTCAACTATGAAAAATTATATTCATTGCTCTTTGGAATAAGGCGGGTACTCCGCTTATGTTGCGGTCGATGAATAGTGCGGGATTCGTGATTTTGTGTGTGTAAATTAGGGAACAAAACGACACATCGGTAATTGGTTTTGAACATTGCTTAAAGAGCGCTCAATTGGCTCTCGCCTACTACGAGAATAATTTTGTAGATATGAGGCATCCCTTTTGTAGGTTTCAATATGCGTGGATCTCTCATGCAAAAATTAATCTAAAACGGAAAGTTGCTACCCACACAAACAAAATCGCACAGATTGTCCATAGATTTTTTTTGTGGAGCCCACCATGAGTCTCACACAAATAACCTGAATCGTTTATTAAATGTAAAACACTTTTTGAAGTGTCTTCGTGAAAAATCAGCTCAATCCGATACCTATAAGTTTTCGATCTAATCATTTAACTTTTCATTGAGATTTCAGAATAATGAAAAGTTAAATGATTGGATCGAACATCTATAAGTATCCAATCATCTAACTTTTTCACGGGGACTCTTGAAAAAGTGTTTTACATTTAATGAACCGCTCGGATCATTTGTGTGGGACCCGTGGTGGGCCCCACAAAAAATCTGTGCATGAAATGTCTGTGTACAGACTTTCTGTTTAAAAAAATCGAAGTCATCTGATTGATTCTCGTTTATTAAAGAAGGAATTAAACGAGTTTTTTTGAAATAGAGAGGAGGAAAAAAGTTCGAGCCAAAGGCGTGTCCAGTAATGTCACTATCGCAGTTAGGTTTGCCAGTGGGAATAAGAAAAAAGTAAAGGGCGTAACCCCTTCCTCCAGAAGTCACATGTTAAAATTCTACGGAAGCCAAATATTCTAAATCTTAAATCACTAGAGATTTGATAAGCCGTTAAACTTTTAGGTATTGAAATTAGTCGAGATGCAGACAAATTAGTTCGGACATCCAGTTACTACGTATAAGAAAAAAAAAAAGAAACCAGGTGTTAACCTTTTCATTTTCATTTTTTGATTTTGATTTTCACTTCTTTGAAAATTAATATAAAAAATTTGTTTGGTAACATATTTGTACTTTTTTGTTTTTTACAAACCTTTTAAGAATATCTGGAAATTATGAAAACTAGAAAAGGGAGTTTTACCCAGTTTTGAAAACAGAAGTTCGGTCCATTCGTTGTTGATCCCGATCGTTTCTCTCTCTCGTGATGTTCTGGTACGCTCCTCCCTCTCTCTCTCTCTCTCTCTCTCTCTCTCTCTCTCTCTCGTATCTCTCTCTCCATAACTCTCTCGTCTCTCTCTCTTCCCCTCTCTCCCAATCTCCTGCAAAATCCTAGATGGATCCTCTTGGGTTTGTGTGTTTGGTCCATTGATATTCGTTCCTCTTTATGAAACTCAAATTCTGCTGTTGTATATGTATAATCTATGTTCTTGTAGATTAATTGAAGAATACAAGCTTATTCAACCATTTTGAGGAGAAGGTACGGGCTAAATCTATGTTCTTCTATTGTTACTTCTGCTCGGTTATGATATTGGTTCGGGTGGTTCTACTACTGCTATTATTCTGATAATTTTGGTTGCCAATTGATGTTGCTATTATGTATCTACCATTTATTCGCATGCGTTGCTGAACCACGGATTAGGGTAGCAGGTGTGGTGGTGTTCCACTTTTGTTAAAAAGTACTTTTTGAAAAAAAATGTAATTTCAAACGCAAAAATCATGTATTTACGCAAATAATTTTCCTATCAATATGAATCTTGTTTGATAAATTTCATTAAGATCTTTTAAACAGTGCAAAAAAAATTATAAAAATATTTTTTATTTTATTATATTTGAATTTAAAATTATCTTCGTTCGAAAAAAAAGTACTTTTTTGAAAAGTGGAACGGCCCTTAGTAGCATTTCAGTTGGATTTCTACTTTCTCAGTAGCTTTTGGTCAATTCTTTATGCAGGAAAGGTCCCCAATGAAATGAAATAGGAGTATGAACTTTCGTTATCGATGTACTTATTTTTTGTTTTGTTTTGGAGAGAGAATGGGCATGAGTCTTATCCCGTTTTGGACCCCATATCCATTATCCCCCCATGAAACGTACTTTCTAGACTTGTTACTTACCCAGTGTTTGTCCTTGTATTGTGAACAAGAAGTTGAGAACACAGTCTAAAGTGGGGTGCGCACGGGTCGGGTTTGACCCCGAACCCGACCCGACATGTCGGGTAACAATTTTTTTGGACCCGCAAGTCGAACCGAATAGGCGTAGCAACCGTCCGCGAAACCGATTTGTCACGTCGGGTTGGGTCCAACCAAAAACCAAATTGATCTTCATGAATGGTCGGTTCGGGTAAGAAACACAGCACCCCAAAATCCTGAACCAAAATATGATTTTTAACAGAAATTGAACCCGTACCCGTCCGAACCACAGGTTCGGCCCCGCCCGAAACCCTTCGGGTTAGGTCCGCGGGTGAGCAGATTTTTTGTACAGGTCTAGTCTAAACAGACAGTGTAAACTAGGGGTGTGCAAAAAAACCCACAACCCGACCAGAAGGGTCTTGGACGGGGCCGAACATGTGGTTCGGTCGGGTACGGGTTCATTTTCCTTTAAAAATCAAATTTCGGTTTAGGGTTCGGGGTGTTGTGTTTCTTACCCAACCCGACCCAAACCGACCATTCATGAAGATCAATTTGGTTTTTGGTTGGACCCGACCCGACGAATTTGTTTCGCGGACGGTTCCTACCCTTATTTGGTTCAGTTTGCGGGTCTAAAAAAATTGTTACCTGACATGTTGGGTCGAACTCGGGATCAAACCCAACTCGCCCGACCCGTGCACACCCCTTAAATGTAAACCAACAACTTCACAATTGGACTTCATGAGAACTCCATGGCAATGTGACTCATCTGATTGTGCCACTGTGATCTTGTATCTGCGTGCCACATGTTCAGACCTGAAAATAGGATTTGAGATCTGAAATCAGAAAGTCTGTCGATACAGACATTTTATGCAAAAATTATGCACAGATTTTTTAGTTGGGCTCACCACGGATTCCACACAAATGATCCAAGCCGTTCAACACTTTTTCAAGAAATTTTTTTTTTTAAAAGTTGGGCAGTCGAATCACTTTTCAAATTCTGGGGGCATAACTTCGTTTAGAAAAAGAATTCAGATTTGGCTGCCCCATTCAACTTATCATGTTCTATGGGTTTTTTTTTTTTTTTTTTATAAAAGAAATCATAGAACATAATAAAAAGTGCAAATGAAGAAAATTGCACATAAATAATCACTCCATCAGTTTTGAGGCTACCTCACACTTCTGTTTTCGCCCAATCCGTCCTCAATCACCCCTCATTTCTTTCTCCCCTCTTTTCAATTTTCACACCCCAAATTTCATTACAAATTTTCCTCTTTATATCTTTTGCATAATATGATTTTCACGCATCGCGTGGACGACGACGACGACGACGAC
This sequence comes from Rhododendron kiyosumense, assembly GCA_019656275.1. Lineage (NCBI taxonomy): Eukaryota > Viridiplantae > Streptophyta > Magnoliopsida > Ericales > Ericaceae > Rhododendron > Rhododendron kiyosumense. The sequence continues at coordinate 959,280 of BPLS01000158.1, read as the reverse complement.
GACTACTACTATATATATATATATATATATATATATAAACGGTCCTGCTAATAGGTGCCCCTGGGACATAAGTTTGGGGCACATGTTTAGAGTTTTTTAAATGTTTTAGGTGCAATAAATACATTGAAATCCATAAGTTGTGTTTATGGGTACTCACAAAGTATTACTTTTCACCACTATTTTCTAAGCTACCCATAAATGTTTGTAATACTTTTTCTTAGTGACAATACTACCCTTATTTCCTTTTAAAAATTAGGTAGGTCAAAGGTTTTCACTTTTCAGTGCAAATAAAAAGATTAGATACAAAGGGATTTTTTTTTTCCTGTCGGCTACAAGGAGAGGAAAATGCTTTTGGAGTTGGTGATATGAGAAACATGCTCAGTTAGGGTCAACCACATCAAAACAATGGTGAAAAAAAACTAACATTGGAATATCTTTGTAATAAGGAAAATTTACTACCACAAACAATTAAATAAAAATTTAGGAGTTCCAATTTTTAACGTCTCAAAGAGAGGAAGAAAATTACAGTTGTTATACAGCTGTACAAAACTCGGGTGAGATTACAAAAATAAAAATTGATCAAAACTCCAATTTCTAATACTTCACACATAATATATGATTCAATCTTATGTCGCTCGAAGTGACTTTCTTCTTCTTTTGTGAACCAGTGATGATGTTTTTCTTCTCCGGACATGTAGTAAAATTGTGTCCGATACCCTTGCACAATCTACAAGTCTTTATTTGTTTCCCTCCTTCCCTTCTACCTTTCGCTCGTTTTCTTTTCGGACCACCTTTCATTTTCGAAATCGAAGGACAACCAACTTCGTTGAGCATATCAACATTTTCATCCGGTCGGGGAGCCTACAAGGTTGAAAGTCATTTTCTACTAAATTGTTCATCTCTTTGACACTTTCACCAGAAATCTCATTCAAGTCAAAAATATTTCTTCTTTTCATTTGATTTAACTCACTGTCCAAACATTCATTATTCATTGTCCTACAAATTAAAATACCAATATTTGGTGAAAATAGCAACAGCAAAAACAAAAACAAAAAACTCTGTCTTGTAAAATAATATAAAAATTCTTTCCAAATAACTTTAAAAAAGATATGAAATAAACATTAGAAAAAAATTCATACCTTTGTAATGTCCTTAAGAAAAGGAATGTAACGAACTTGAGAACACGGTTTGTAACAACTTGAGAACACGGTATTTTTTTTTCCAGTTTGAAACAGAAGGGGTCCACCTGCTCTTATGGAAAGACACTTGCGCCAAGTCCTCCTGAAAATTGCTACACCTGCTCTTATGCAAAGAAACTGCTCTAACTCGGAGGAACTAAAGATTTTGCTTGTATGAAAAGAAACTGGCGCCTATTGTCCTTCCGAAAAGTTCCTTTCCCAAATAATATTTGTTTTGGCGCCCAGTCCTTCCATATGAAGAGTCATATGTTGAACTAAAATTTTCCTTCAAAACAATAATTATTTTTCTCACCTTAAAGAGTGAAGAATAGAAGAGTCATATGGTCATTTTTGTCATTCAAAATATTATTTGACTTCTTTTAATAGAGTTATTTATACTTTCAATGTCATTATTAGTAGATGTTGGAATGGGTATACGAAAATATAATTAAAGCATTTAAAATGCCCCTAACTAGTGCCCCAAACTTGTGCCCCAGGGCACCTTGTAGCATTTGCCATATATAAAAGCAGAGCTCAAAAAAGAAATCGCAGTTAGGGCTCATGAAGATTAAACAAGCTACAAAAACAGTACTTCTGCAATGAATGTTGGATAAATGTAGAGGTGGCAAACGGGCGGGTCTGGGCGGGTTGAAACGGGTCGTGGGTCAAATATGAGTGGGTCGAATATGGGTCAAAAATAAACGGGTTGAAACGGGTCGGGACGAATATGGGTCAAGCCAAACCCAAACCCAAACCCGACCCGACCCGACTTCTTCTTCTTCTTCTTCTTCTTCTTCTTTTTATTTTTTATTTTTTATTTATATTAAACAAATTCCCTTATATCGAAACTCAGACTTGCTAAGTAAAAATATCACATCTATGAACTTTATAGAATCAATAAGAAAAAAAAACCCTAAGTCATGCCTTAAAAAAAACACGGAATCGTCTCTGGTTTTACTACTAAAATCAATGATACTTGTATAAGAATATGGTTAGTTTATGTATGCAGAGAAAAAAACTTATGAAGAGCCGAAGCCACCGCTTAGGTTTGGATTAAAAAGGGTTGCGGTAATGCCGAAAGAATCGAAAAAGTAAATTTTTTTTACTTTAAATTTTTGTCTTTATTCAAATTTTCTTTTGTATTTACTTGTTTTGCGACAAACTTTTTACCCATATTAGTTCGTCTCGACAAGAGAATCTAAAAAGTAAATTTTTTTTTACTTTTACCTAATATTTTTTTTACTGAACATGCCTAGTTTGGGATTTTCAGATTTGAACGTAGTTCGATTCGTTTATTTACGGTATGTGCCGTATGATATTCATGTTCGTGTTCGGTTTATTTTGAAAAAAAGTCAAACTCAAAAGGAACCGACTTTGAGATAACTGTAGCTCGGCTAGCTCGATCACGTAGATAAGTCTGTAATATGATGTATGAGTTTACATATGTAAATTGGGGGAAATTGGAGACTCAATTGTCGTAACTTTTTTTTAATGATGCACAGTCTATAGTGTAGATTTCTCCCTTTCAGTGCCCAAATTGATTTTAGAGAGAGAGAGAGAGGAATTGAAATGAAGGCGTAGGATTAAATTTGATCTGGTTGTCTATCTCTCTCTCTCTCTCTATTTGGGTTTATTTACTCTCTCTTCTAATCTCAACGCCAAACGTGTACCATTGAAAGACGGGGAGAGAGCGTGGGCTAAGAGAGAGGAAGAGGTGTTGGGCCATTTTTAATTCTAATCCATATTTAACCCACTCTCAACCCATCTAAACCCGTATAAATATGGGTTGATATGAGTTCAACCCATATTAACCCATTACATAATATGGGCGGATTGGGTTGGGTTATAAATGGGCGAATTTGGACGGATTAAGAAATATGGGTTTGGATTGCCACCTCTAAATAAATACATGAACCTACCAATATGGACAAGTCTCAAGCACTGTACCCATTATGGCATCGCATGTTTTCTAGGCACAAAAGGCCCATAGAGTTCTTTTTGGGGAGTTTTCCAATTAATTAACCTTATTTCAAATTCCTATAGGTGCCTACTTTTGTTAGTTATACAATGGAAGATATTGAAGAGGAAGGGTACCTCTTGAAGCTATTCTGGTGACCATCGGTTAAATCAGCAAGCCAAGATTGTAGCGATTCCGGCCAAGACGATAGCGATAAAAGGGACTGAGTCTTTCTTCCGGCATACGACAAAGGGAAAAAATTACAATAGTTAATCAACGCGTCCATAATCTCTGGTGATCGCCACTAAAGGAGACTTGCAGATTAATCGAATAGCCCTACAATTAAGGCCGACACGGGCTTTACAACAAGGGAGTATGACACACACACACTTCCTGATGAGCATAGGCTTAAGTCATAGCCTAACTTCAGTCCACAAGTAGGTAATGGAATTGGGTCCCCACGATTTGTCGAGAAACACGTAAGCTAGCCGAAACACCTGATTTATAAATTTAAAAAAAAAAAAAACAAGCGACAAGAACCGAACAGTCCCTCAACACTTGACATCCAAAACATGACTCTCACGAGGTAATGGTAAAACGTTTTATGAAGTCCAGCAAACTTCAGATGACATTGGGTGTGCCTTTTCATTTTGTTCCCCACTCAAGAGCGTAAGTGGTTTGAAGAATTGAATTTTTTCAAAGGCATCATCCCTGCTTTTGATTAAAATTTTCAAAGGTGTGTTTTGAGGTTAAAAATTGCAATAAGGTTTTCACTGTTTCCTGGTGTGGGGAGGGGAAAAAAAATAATGGAAAGAAAGTTCTGGGAAGTTCTCCTTTAAACCAGGGCCCTTGACATTGGACTCTCCCATTGAGTAGTGCCATCAACAATACTCCCAAGGGCCTTGCACATGGACACAACTACTACTACTACTTTCTTTAGTGGGAGACGAGGAGAAAGTTGGTTTTGGGTTTTTTTTTTTTCCCCTTCCGATTCAATAGGCTTTTAAGGAATTCATCCGGGGCCGTTGTTTAATGAGATACAAGTAACGGAAAAGACCGGGCTTAAGCATTTTGAGCAATATTGTTAGCTAGGCTCTAATAACTTATCGGGCCAACGGTCTGCCTGCTTGTTTACTTAGCAGAGCTATGAGAAATAGAGCCAACTTCGTTGTACTAGCACTAGTGGATGATGCAGTTGGTTCTCCAGTAATCGATCGAGGTACGCATAAACTGACCAGCCTGACCTAGACACACTTGGGTATAAAAAAAATAACGGAATACTGGTATTTCTGAGTCTCTGACCTATAAACCCTATATATAATTCCTGCATCCCTGTCTAAGAATTGTACCGGAAATGCTTTTTCATATTTTATTTTCTTTGTTTAGTCAAAATAAGTCTACGAGGAGACCCTAGCTTTTGATTAATGTGGTATTAGGAATATAATGATTGTTACAAATAAGTGTTTAAAATAAAAGCCAACGGTGGTGGTTGTGGCATGTTTGCTTCGACTTCTGGTCATCTATTCCATGCGGCCGACTTTTCCTTAATCTAATCTTGCACTTACCAAACAGTAATCTTTGGTCCTCTGATGCATATTATTCGGGGTATGATAGCAACTATTTCTCATTAGTGGCTTAGTGCGATATTTCTTGTGTGGCTGCAATATAGAGACAGGAACTTCTGTATCGAAAACCCTTGTGCCTTTGTGTCAATGGGTTTAATTTTCGGCCATTGAATTATGTTTTAAATCCAACGGCCGAAAAACTCCTCGACACAGAGACACGGAGATTTTCGGAAAAGAGGAGATCGGACCCCATATATTTATATGACCGAGTGTTCGAATTACCATACTCGTACCTCTACTAATTATGGAGTCCTAATATTAAATCTCAAACATCTTTACACCAGTGTATTTGAAGCTTGCCTATATTGGTGGAAAAGGGGGTAAAATTATACAGAGCTTACCAAGCCATGACACACTAACTTTTCTTTCTTGGATAATTACTCACGGTATCCAAGCCAGTTTACAAGTGATTCAGTTAGTTGTTTAGGAATAAATCCCAACGTTCACTAGCAACGGACTCTAATACCTTCAGTGCAAAATTCCATATAGACTGACCCTATAAGAACTGAAACATTTAAGAGGTTTTGGACTTAATTAAAACCAAAGAGAAAACAAACCTCTAAGTTACAGATGTTGACAACAAGGCCAACCCCTTGGGTTAACTTGAAAAGTATATCATCAATTGTATAAAGTACGTTCCCTTCCTGAATGCAACGGCAGGTTAAAATTTGTTGCTTTGCACTTAAAGCCAATCCCACCAAAAAAGAGTCTTTTTTAACCAATTGTATACAGTTCACTATTTACAAAATTTAAATATTTTCACAACCCCACAACTTTTACGGCCCGTTTGGATGAAGTGATTTCATGAGAAAAGAAAAGAAATGGTTGCGGTTTGTTAAGCAATTACTCATTTGGATTGAACTTTTTGGTGAGAAATTGAGTGAAAAGTACAAAAACAAAAAAATATTTTGATTGACCGTTCTCTTTCCTCACCCAATCTCATAAAAAATGGTGAGATTTGAAGAGAAAAAACTCCCTTTTCTTTTCCCCTCATTTCTCACCATCCAAAGGGAGTGTAAACTGTTAAGCCATGAGAACCTCAAATCGCTCCCAAAAAAAAAAAACCTCTCTCAAACAGTACCTCGCAAATCCAACAGCTCGGGCAGAAAATTTTTTTGTTACTTGAATGATTGATGTGTGGAAAGTGAGAAAAGGTGGAGGTTGTTGTAAGTACTACTAGCATTTTTCATGGCCCAATAGAGGTTGGAGTCAACCATGGTCGACCCAGCTACAGTCACACGACAATGGAAATTTCTGCTCAACGACCCACATCATAGCGTCTTTTTACCCACAGAACTCACGGGGAAAGCGAAAGTCGTGTTTTAAGCATGACCTGGAGATGAGTTGTGGGGGCGTTCCGCGTTTCGCAAAAAGGACGGAAGTTTGACGCCCACCTTCGCATTTACCCACTAGTGGGATCGGGATTTGTCACGTCGTGCATCCAATTATCAGGCCCGTTAATTCTAGTTTTGGCCGTTTGATTTGAATTGTTCGTTGTCTTGTCATGCTAGTAGGTGGTCTTTTAGAAATTCAAATTAAACGGATATTGATATATGGTCATGTGAACGGCATGCATTTAAGTCATTATTAGAGGTTATGACTTATGAGGATTACGATGAAATTCCACGCTTGTGCCGCACACTGTACCCCTCTTGTGTCGTACGTGTCAGTCTACTGCTGAGTCCACTCCCTCTCGATCCTCTCTCTCCTACTACTATTGCTGCTACTTTCATGCAATGCTACAGATATAGGTGTCCCAACGCAGATCAAAATATAAATGTGTTTGCAACCGTCGAATGATGTAGACCTCCTAATAAGAAAACAGGTGTTTCAGAGGGATCAAGTCTTGTCAGCAAGGCAGCAAACTCCTTTCCTATGTGTTGTGTCGTAATGTCCGCCTTTCATTTCACGATTAACTTAGATGAAGCGGCTGGCAACTAAGGAAAGGCTTCGCAAATGGGGAATGGAGATTGATCCTGGTTGTGTTTTGTGTTTCCAATGTGATGAGACTTTGCAACATTTGTTTTTGGAGTGTGGTTTTTCCACCTCTATTTGGAAAGTAATCTTACATAGATTCCAGATTCACCGGGGAGCCGAGGCTTGGGACACGGAAGTGAATTGGGCAACTAGTTTCTGTCAAGGCAAAAGTTTTCGTTCCATGCTGTTCAAATTAGCTTTCGTTGCTGGAGTGTATTTCATCTGGGCTGAAAGAAATTCCATAGTATTTGGGGGAAGGACTAGGAGTGCCAATGCAGTGCTAGCTCATCTTGATGAAAATATAAGGCTAAGGGTCTGTACTTGGAAGCACTTCCCAAACTCACTTGAGAGCCAAAGGTTTTGTAGCCAATGGAATATCTCAAGTAGAGTCCTTGGGAATGCTACCTCGTAATTTTGTTCTGTTTTTGTTTCTACAAATGTAGATTGTAGCGAGGTTATCCTTTTGTGTATAGGTACTTGTATTGGGATTTATTCCCTTTGTTTTTTCGTTTGGTTAGTTATAAAATGATACACTTACCAAAAAAAAAAAAACTTAGATGAAGGTTGTTTTATAGGCTTCACTTTTACCCAATTCAACGTAGCCCTCCCTAAAAATTTTAGCTTCTCTGCAGTTGACTACGGAGAAGGTTTTGCGATTCAATCTGAACCGTTCATTTTGATAATCAATGGTTTAGATTTGTTGAATCTTTTACCAGTAATTAATTGAAAATAAATTTGGACCATTAAAAGATCATCTGACAGTTGCGATCGATTGAACCGCACCTCTGCAGTCCAGTGCAAACAAGCCAGATTCAAATTTTGCACCACTCAAGCATCTATCAAGTTTTGACTAAATTTAAACCTGTCTACACTCTTCTATTTTGTCACCCCTAATTTTAATCCATAATTAATATGTGGTGCTCACAATTAGTTTATTCTCCTATACAATAAAGTTGTATGTGGGTAATCATTAATCCACATTCCCACTTACATTAGAAAACTAATAGTAACTCGTTGAGTCAAATATACAATTGGTATTATAGAAATGAAATTAATTCCTAGCCTCACAAAAACTAGGAAGCTAAGTGATTCATTTATAGGATGTCTATCCAAAATTTGAAACCTATTTAATTTGGGTCATACCCTTTCTAACATTAAACACCTCGTTATATCACAATTTCAAAAAAAAAAAAATTAATAATTCACAACGTCGTTATTATTTTGAATCAAACATAGCTTCTATATATTTAAATTCTCAAAATAATAACATCATCGTTATTATTTTCATTAAATGTAGCATCTATACATTCAAATTTTCAAAATTAAAACCACGATATATAATGGGTTTGTGTAGCTGTGTATTTTTGCCCCAGACGATAGGATGTTAGGAGGGTTAGGGATTAACGATTACAACGGGAGTCGAGCACTTATTCCATAAGGACTTGAACCCATAATCTGTCCCTTAAAAGAGAGAGTAACGGACCAATCACTCTACTCGTGGCGTTCATGTATTTCACTCATGATCCACTGGCGATTTACATGTGTTTTGTAATTTCATCCCAAATACTCCTATTAACGGTTCTTTTTTTTTTTTTTTGAACCTTAACCTAATCAATGAACTGTAGAACCAACACGGTTCAGTCTGGATCGGACCTGTTGCGATTTGGGCGATTTTTTTGAGCACCTCTAACTGTGTATTTCTTTTTTACGTATTTTTTTTTCTCAGACTACAAGACTACAAGACATGAGGAGGATTAAGAGTTAGCAGTTCCAACAGGAGTCAAGAACCCCAAGATCTCTGCCTCAAAATAGAGTAACGAACCAAAATCCGGTGAATCGTGAAACCGGTCCAGACCAAATCGATCCGTACCTTTTGGATTTTGTCTGTAGATTAATGATCCGGACACGGATTGAAAAATTAGAAAACTGTGACTCGTGGTTCGGTCCACAGATTTTCATTATGAAACCATGAATTAACCAAACCGGATCGTGAGATATTTATTTTTTTATGTTATGTATTGTAATGATACAATCTACTAATGTTTAGATTCTTTTGAATATGATTTCTGAAGTAGGCCTTTGGTAATTTATGTAACAAGTATTTTCTAGTGGTGTTAAACTTAATTCTGAGTATAACCTTCTTCCCTTTTAGTGTAGAATGTTTGCTTGAGCTTTATTTTTGCTAAAATTCGTGAACAAAATCGTAATCGATTCATTTTGTAAAAACTGTGACTAACGGTTCGATTCTCGAATTCCTAAGAATCCAAACCAAACAAGACCGCAAGCAATCCCAACGAACCATCCACGCTAGCCTTCGTGTATTTCACACGTGTTGGTATGTCCCGAAAACCCCTTCCCCTGTTTTGCCGCGTTGGAGAAGGGGTAAATTTGACTGGGGTAACAGGGGGTAGGGACTTTCTGAGATCGAGCTAGAAATGAGGGAATATTCTACTCTAGATACCGACTCCAGAGTGTTTCCGTTGCATATAAATCCCCAGCCCCCACAAAACATTCCCTTCATCTCAATCCCCATTCCCCATCTCTCTCTCTCTCTCCTTTCCTCTCACTCTCTCTCTCTCTCTCTCCTCTTTTTCTCTTCCTCAACCCCCCTTGAGAAAGACAGAGACAGGTCAGTTGACAAAAAAAAAAAAAACCTACTCTTGTTTTCTAAATATATAATCCTTGTGTTGCTTTCGTGATCATTGTTTTATAAAGCTGCTTCTTGTTCTTCAGTGATCCCATCCAGAATTTATTATATGTATCGATTTTGTTTTTTTGTGTTCTTTGCATGCAAAGTTTGCCATGTTTATGTGGTGACAAAATAGAGCTTTTTACACAGAGAAACGATTATTGAGATAAATTAGATCAACATTTTATATACCTACTTACCAAAAAAAAAAAAAAAAATTTAAATACCCAGATAATGTAAATCACTATTTATATAATCCATTTCCAATTTTTGCCACAGAATTTTCTGTTTTTATTATTAGCCCTGTTTTCCGCTATTTAGGGTTAGATATATATATATATCACCTTTTTCTTGCTTCGATTCCAAAGTTTGATCCCAATAGATGTGGTGAAACGACATCATTGCTGTTTTTCTTTCCATTTTTTAAAAATGATTTATAAAGATGACGAGGGTATTGTTTTTCTCGCTTGCGGATTTTCTGTTGATCGTTGCTCTGTGATCCCTGTGTTTCTTCGCCTGGAGTTGTTTGATCTTCCATACCAGAAAAATAGGTTCGAAAAGTATATTTTACATCGGATTTAATCTTTTTTTCAGCGTTTCTTGGCAGTGATTTGGTCTCATTTTGAAGTATTAAACGTGACAAATCATGATGGATCCTAATTAGAAAAAAGATTCTAATTTGTTCAGTCAGTATCAACACGATTTGTTGTCGATTCGATCCAAACCCCTCCACACGCACATTCGCACCAAGAATAACCAAGAAAGATGTACAAAGAAAGCACGACACAAAAGATTATTTAGTTTTGTCAATTGGGTAGTCATTCGATTTGTTCTTATTATCGTCTATGTTTTATTCTTACAGACTAGTAGAGAAAGAAGTGGTGAGAAAGGGAGATAAGGGGAAGAGACCAGTCTTGCCCAGATAAACTAGCCATGGCCGGGGAACAATTACAGGTGCTCAACGCACTTGATGTAGCGAAAACGCAATGGTACCATTTCACTGCTATTATTATTGCCGGAATGGGTTTCTTCACCGATGCATATGATCTCTTTTGCATATCACTAGTAACCAAATTGCTTGGCCGCATATACTACCATGTCGATGGTGCACCTAAGCCCGGTTCTTTACCCCCCAATGTCTCAGCCGCTGTCAATGGTGTCGCCCTTTGTGGAACCCTAGCCGGTCAACTCTTTTTTGGTTGGCTTGGTGACAAGCTAGGCCGAAAGAGGGTCTATGGATTGACTTTGATGCTCATGTGCCTTTGTTCTATCGCTTCGGGCCTTTCCTTTGGGAGGGAGCCAAAAACTGTTATGGTCACCCTTTGCTTCTTTCGCTTTTGGCTAGGGTTTGGCATTGGAGGTGATTACCCACTTTCCGCCACCATCATGTCCGAATACGCCAGTAAAAAGACACGGGGTGCCTTCATAGCAGCTGTTTTCGCTATGCAAGGATTTGGAATTTTGGCGGGAGGGATATTCGCGATCTTAATATCTTCAGCATTTGATGCCCGGTTCCCCGCTCCTGCTTATGCAGTAAACCCCATTGCCTCTACTGTCCCACAAGCCGACTACGTATGGAGGATTATTTTGATGGTTGGATCACTTCCGGCTCTCCTCACTTACTATTGGCGGATGAAGATGCCTGAAACTGCCCGTTACACTGCTCTTGTTGCCAAAAACGCAAAACAAGCTGCTTCGGATATGTCCAAAGTTTTACAAGTTGACCTCGAGGCTGAGGTCGAGAAAGTTGAGCAAATCGCTCAGAAGCCAACCAGTTCATTTGGTTTGTTCTCCAAGCAATTCCTTCGCCGCCATGGGCTCCACTTGCTTGGGACCACCAGCACATGGTTTTTGCTTGACATTGCCTTTTACAGCCAAAATCTGTTCCAAAAGGACATTTTCACCGCGATTGGGTGGATCCCCCCGGCAAAAACCATGAATGCAGTTCAAGAAGTTTTCAAGATTGCCAGGGCGCAAACCCTAATTGCCATGTGCAGTACCATTCCCGGCTACTGGTTCACGGTGGCACTCATCGATAGGATCGGAAGATTCACTATCCAGATTATTGGTTTTTCAATGATGACAATCTTTATGTTTGCTCTTGCATTCCCTTATAACCACTGGACTCACCCTGATCACAGAATTGGGTTTGTTGTGATGTACTCCCTGACCTTCTTCTTTGCCAACTTCGGACCAAACGCAACCACATTTGTCGTGCCGGCAGAGATTTTCCCAGCTCGGTTGAGGTCAACTTGCCATGGGATTTCTGCTGCATCAGGAAAGTTGGGGGCTATAGTGGGTGCATTTGGGTTCTTGTATTTGGCACAAAACCAAGACAAGGCAAAGGCAGATGCAGGGTATCCGGCTGGAATTGGTGTGAAGAACTCGCTCATTGTGTTGGGTGTGGTCAACTTCTTGGGGTTGCTCTTCACTTTCTTGGTGCCTGAATCCAAAGGGAAATCGCTGGAGGAGATGTCAGGTGAGAACGAGGATTTGGGTGGAGATGAGTTGGAGCAGCCTTCTTATAACAACAGGACAGTTCCCGTCGTCTAGGGTTTGATTCAAAAACGTTCTACTGTAGGCTGAAATTGGATGCGCTATGAAGTCCACTCTCTCTCTCTCTCTTTGGTACTTCTTTTATCTTTTTGGTATTTTGCTCTTTGTTTTGGTCAAGTGATGCTTAGCTGATGGTTAGAGGTCCTGTTACTTTTCGAAGTTGAATTGTTATATGACACAAGTATCAGCTGTTTGTTTCTTTTACAATCTTACAGTCTTTTCCTCCTATTGCCGTTTTGTGTTCATATATCTCTCAAGTAAGGTTGAAACAATCATCAATGCTTTTTATAAGCATCTTTAAGTTCAGAATCTTTCGCTTGCCTGTTACTCAAAATCTGCACTTGTATTTCTTCTACATGAAATCTCAAGGATACAAAATTCTGAAGGTAATAGATTGGTATCACGATCCGGTTCGGATTTTGAGGGAAGTTTTTGAGAGAAATGAGTGGATAGAGATCGATAAAGAAAATTTAGGGGACCGTATGCAGGGGTTTGGAGACTCGAAACGAACAAGCACATTTTTTAGCTAAATATTTAACTGTGAAGATACTCAATGTTTAGTATGCAGAATCCTATCACTTCCCAAGGTTGCAATTTCAAAGTGAAAAGAAAATTAACAGAAGCAAAGCAAGAAAGAATTATTGTTTGAAACAAAGTACAGTACTACATAACAATGTGACTTAGAATACAAAGATCTATCTGATAGGCAATGATTTTTAGCAGAACCTTACAGCTTTCGGATACCATTAGCCTACAGCTTCACATCAGCCTTCCGCAATGCCCACTTATTCAAGCAATACTTTGTCACGCCGGAAATGGATCAAAGAAAATGGAATCACTTCTCCATGACTTGGCGAACTCGGGCACTTAAGTTTTATTATCATCCAAGAAAGAAATTCTTAGTGTGCACGGTCTTTGATAACTTCCAGATCCATTTCTGTAGGATCGGTAGCCTGAATCTCATAATGGATGCCGTCAAGCTCTCGTTTGAACCTGTCTTTGGATGTGGCATAAAGCATCTTGGCACGAATACGAGAGACTGCAGGTGACCTGATCATCATACAAACAACACGTGAGATTAGCCACAGAAGAAATAACAGTAACTTCTTTGTTGTTATCTGTTTGATAAGCGAAGGATAGAAAATACCATCACCATTCGCAAAAAGGTGCAAAAGTTTAGACCCTTTTTTTTTTGAACGGCAAATTAAAACCGCTCTATTGCGTAGTAGACTTGTCTGTCGTGTGTCGCATCCTTTACGCTTATCCAAGATAGGTCGATATGTATAGTATTGCTCTTGCTAAAGACAGAATCGAATTGCTTCTTTTACTGACATCCCTCTATCTTATGAGAATGAAAAAATAGTGCTAAGTAGGAATGACAGTCATAAAAATAGGAGACTCGGATATTTATGATGAAGGCGTACCACGCGATGAAGAATATCTTGCTCTTTTGGCAATTTTCAGGAGTCACAAAATCGAAGTCATATACAGCATATCGGCAATCATTCTCAGGCAAGGCGGCGGTGAAATCATCATAGCTCTCAGCAGGATCGCCAGTCTTCTCGACAACCACCTCCTTTTTCTTCTCATCAACCTTGAAAATTACGTACCGATGGACCTTTTTCCTCTGCAGCTCTAAAAATGCGTTTTTGCTTTGATCAGCAACGCCCATGCCCGAAGAAGCATTCGGCTGACACCAAACCAGATACGTATTACTAGTTGATAACTTAAGAAAATGGGATAACTGAAAGCCATATCCAAAAGATTGATGTCTCGAATTCCTAACTAACAAGCAAATTGGTCTTTCGAGATGTGGCAAATTACCGGTGAAATTTTACACAATCTCCAAATCAAGAACAAGAAGAGTGAAGTGCCGGAAAAGGGCTTGATTGGCCATCTCATTGTTTTCTCATTGCTCTTAATTTGCCTTAAATATGGACTTGGCATTATAAGATCCTAACTTGTCTTCGAAATTCTATACTCTCAACCCAAGTCCCATAATGCATGCATGAGCGAGATTGTAAAAGCGCCTTTCGAAAACATTCAAACTAGTACAATTTGTGAGAGGGAGGATTGAGAAGGACATCGTAAAGAGAGCAACAAGGGTGGGAGCGCAGAGTGCGATTAGAGAATTATGTGGCCTACCTCTCAACATAAGCCCTTCGAAAAACTTTATCTCTAGAGTAATGCAAGTAAAGTTACTAACTAGCTGAGGCATGATAGGGAAAAGGTAACATACTAAAATCCCAAATTCTTAAGGCAGAAATACGGAACACAACTTTAAAATACAACTAAGCAATTTTAGACTTTTTTTATTACTAAAAGAAGCACGAAATTGTTGATATACAGAAATAAATCAAAAGTTTTTGTTTATTCTCAAGTATTTGGCTGAAATTCTTATTAACCTTCGTAGAAATGCTGCATAGCAAATAAATCAACTTTGATGAACGGATGCATAAACAAACTCAATTCCATGAACTCCCAACATGAGAGAGAGAGAGAGAGAGAGAAAGAGAGAGACGTACCCCCCTGACTCTGAAAGACATGGCTGGTCACAGACTCACAGCAATCACTCAACGGTCAATAGAACTCCAAGAGGCAAGATTTAAGAAGGAAACCGACTATTAAAAAACAGTGTACATGTATTTGTGGGTTCAAATGGATTGGACGGAAAGGCAGAGAGAGAGAGAGAGAGAGAGAGAGAGAGAAATGCAGCCAAAGGAAGAGAAAATTAAGACGTTTGTTCTCACATCCCTTTCCTTTTCTTCACTTTTTTATTTTGTCCATAGATTGGGTCTATGGACACACAAGTTGTGTCTAAAGCCGTTTGATGCGGACTCGTGCTCGGAATTCAAATACGTTGTGTTTTAAAGCTGTGTCCGCAGTATTTCGCTCCCATAGAAAGGGTGAGGACAGGAAAAAATGATTCTAATTGTGAGGGAAAGGAAGAGTACAACGGTTATGGGCTTCTTTTTTCATCCAATGGGCATGGGGGCCCGGACTAGTGAGTGGCTGTGACTAGGCACACAGATAATCAAAACGTTAGGAGGAATAAAGCAACAATCTGTTTGAAACCATTAGTCAAAAACATGATCAAGTTAGCTACTTATATTCTTGTTCAACAAATTAACCCTTCTGAACTCAGGAGTTAGGATTAAAGAGTTGGAACTTGGAAGGCAATAAGCAATTCTTTTTTATCACTCTTTTTGGATTCATTCTTTTCGATAACCGGATGTTCTGGTTAGTTTACTTACACCTCGACTAATTCCGAGATCCTGAAATTAACGTTTGGCCAAATCCTTCAGTGGTCGCAATGTTTGGCCCCCTTGTGGTTCAAACACATTCACTTCATGGAGAACAATCACTAACTTTTTTTCTCATGCTCATTTGGCCAAAACCTCGGACTCTTTTTTGGATTCATTCTTGACTTGTAGTAAATTTATTCTTTGATGTATCCTTACAAATTGAAACGATTATGACCATTCGTTTGAGATGTAGAGAAAGCAAAATTAAGCAAAGTGATAATTAAGATTATAGTAAATTGGATGCAAAGCATACAAGAAAGATGGGGTGTGACAAAAGGAACACTAATCTCTAGTTAAGTGTGAGTTTAATTATGTGTAAAGAAATTGGGACCATGAGATAAAATAAAGAAACTTAATTATGAAATGAAAGAGGAAAATACATTTAAATTTTGGATGGTTGTTAGGCTTTATTACGGGTATAAAAATGGACCCCAGTCGGTGCGTTAAGCAAACGCTTCCTTGCTTTTGCAGTGGCAAAGGCCGTGCCCATGACAAGGAGGGTTGACCGAACCTTATTTGAAAAGGCATAGGTATATGTGGCACTGCCTCATTGATTATTGTAAAGCAACTTCTTTTTCAGTCCAGCGGATGCTACTCCCACTGCTTAGGTTTCACGGCTTCTCCACTACAGAACTCAATCTTATCATCCGTCTCGAAAATTAATAATCCGAATTTTTAAAAATTTCTTTTAGGAAAGAGTTAAACAGAGCGGTGGGAAATAAGAGGTGAAGATACCACTGAAGGTGGTAGCCTAGGCCTTAGTGGGTAGGGTGCCCTTCATTCCCAGGTAAGACTTGATTTCGAGTGTTGCCAGTGGCAAGGGGGTGTGCCATGGCGGTAAACACTTATACCCACTTGTACCTAGATGGTGTTATGGTGTCGATCTGTTCTTTCAGAAAATAGCTATGACTCAAACCGAACATTTCACAACGGGTAGGGAGTTCCAATGGTCACGCCCAAAGAGGATTGTTACGCTGGTCGCCCTCTCCTACCATTTTATCGGATCAAAAAATAATAATAATAAGAGGTGGAGATGAGACTGAAAGAAGTTGTCCTCAATTATTTTAGCCTTGTAAGGTGCCTCACCACCCAACCCACCCCACACCCCCGCCCCGCCCCGCCCGGGAAGAACTCCATCTCAAACAATGAGTAACAAACTCTTCATCATCACTTTGAGGAAAAACATACACATCACTTAGCGGCTACATAATCACCGGGACAACTACTCTGATTAGCTTGCAAGGTGTTAAAGCTGGGAGGTTTGAGCAAAGTAATCATGCCTGGGATCGTTGTCCACGTGTCGTGTTCGGACTCTCTGCTGACAATGCTACCGACACAGTGTTGCTCTTAGGGCTACTCAAAAAATCTGCTAAACCGTGAAATCAGGCCAAACCGAACCGATTCGTACATTTGGGATTGAAACCGTGGATTAAAAGTGACTCGCAGTCCGGACACAGACTTTCATTCAGAAACCGTAGATTAACCGAACCGGACCATAAAATATTTATTATACATATATATAAATATATGCATATAATTTTTTTTAACCACTAATTACAAATATTTTTAACTAGTTGAGTATTTTAAATAAAGTCCTAAGGTAGCAAGGCTAAGTTTTTTTTTTCCTTGTTGATTGCTTATTGGGACTTATTATATGTAATCCTTGAATAAAATTGGAATTGATTCATAATTCACGAAATGAATTGGAACTGAACCGTGTGACTTTTGGTCTAGACACGGATTGTAACTATTTTCTAAATATTGTAACTCGCGAACTATGATTGGATCCGATTCGGACCGCGAGCAGCCCTATCTGCTCTCATAAAGAAATCAACCGATTCTTTGGTTGGCTTGGAGCGACGGGCGACCTTCCGTCCGTTGGGTATCAGCCCAATTATGTACGCATCCATGCTACGGCTGAGAACCACTGGGCTAGCCCAGTATTTACGGCCTGATTGGCTAATGTGGTAGAATCTGGTTTGTGATCGGAGAAAATACAAGAAGGAAAGCGATCGAATGAAGAGAAGCACAACCCGTTGGTAACGTTAACGTTTCGAGGTTCGACAAGGTTTAGGAACCAAGATACGAGAGTGCCCTAGTCTTGGGTTTCTTCTGTCAATCAAACGTTTGATCGCGTTCATTCGCTCAATTTATTTATATAAATCTTCGGTTGTGCCAAAGGCAATGGAACAAGAAGGTAGCCGTTAGACGACCCTCTCTTTTCTTGATTCGTTCGGATTTTCGACGATCCATTCTTAACAGTCATATGGGTTTTCATTAGGGCAACGACACTCTTCGAACCCATCAGCAATGCTCGCTGCTGTTCTCTGTAAAAGAGCCAAACTTCATGAGGAACTCCGAAACATCGAAAAACAGGTGATTTCTTTTCTTTATCAATCTTTTCTAATCCAAATTATATGTATTTATGCCGTTGATTTTCTGGGTAAGTGGGAGTAGGGTGTAATCAGCACAAATTTGTCGGTTCTTTGGTGTTCTTCAGTTTGTGAAGTTGGGTTTACTGGCATCAATCTGGTGTGTTACTGTTGCTATGGAAGCTCTTTTCCTGCAGATGAAGTTGCCACTTATTTTGTGTATATGACATTGGTGCTATATAATGCGATAAAAGATTATTCGATGAAACTTGGAGATTAAGTCTGGGGCATTATGTGTCTCCCTTGAAATCGAAGTCCCTGTGATGTTTCCTGCCGATCAAGTGCAGAAGTTTATTGTATTGAATGAATTCCTTCATCAATCTGGGGGACTAAGCACATTACTTTGTTTGCGTTTGTTGTAATAGCAAAGTTGAAGATCTTAGAAATCAGTTTTGAGGCGGCTGCCATTGCCAAATTATGCTGTTTCATGGTGATAAGTTTCTCTCAATTGAATGCAGAAATTTTCACTTGCTCATTGTAGTTTAGTGGAACAGGTCCTTTATTGTGACTATGATCTTTACGTTTTGTCAATTTCATTTTATGTTGTAGCCAATACGTAATGCCTGAATATCAACCTTGTAGCAATGGGATTTTTTGGAATATTGCGAACACCTTAGAAAAAAGTGGAGATAGTCTTGATCCTAGCCAATGAAGTACAATTAGCAGTTTTTCATATCTCCGGGTCTTGATTATAGCAAGAATATGGAAACAAAAACCTTTGTAATCCTTTTCTACAACATCAAGAGGCCCCCTATTTCCACACCCGCTTCATCACACTCTACTGTGACTATTCTCACCCCCAGACTTTTTGGCACAAGGTTTCCTACTACACAGTACGCCATCAAATCTCGAGGTAATGAAGCATATCATGAGATTTTACTTTTCTTTGGGGTGCACTGGTTAGAGTGTAAACATTGAAAACGATTACGTTTGGGCAAGGTTCAAAGAGTTGTGAGAATAACCAGTACTGAAAGTTAACTTCACTGATGAAGTTTGTAATTCTGCATTCCTTTTGTTTGAAATGTTCAGAATCCGTTTCTATGGACTTCTAGAAGACATCTTCTAAAGGAAATCCAATTAAGTTTCATGTACTTCTAGATGTGAACCTGGCCTTGGTTGAGACATGGTTGGCTAGCTAAATGTTAGCTTCAGTTCTTGGCAATGATTCACCAGTAGCTAAACCATTCTGCTTATTTTTAGCCATAAGCAGAATGGTTTGCAAAAGTGGGACATCAATAAGTGCATGGTTCGTATAACTGTGTTTTCGATAATTTGGGGAAGTCATGATTGATCGGATGACAATAATGGGTAGGTTACAATTGTGCATGCCGGGAGATGTACCCATTATAATGCCAGGTTTTCCTGTCATATCATGTAGCAACAGATTAATGTGTATACTGAGTAGCATCCGCAGCAAGAAAGTAGGAGCTGCTCAGTAGAGTGATGTTGAGTACTTCACTTTTTCGTCTCCCACTGTTTGCTAAAACTTGTTCTGCATTTGGGCTTATCAGAACTTTTAATGATGCTTTGCCTTCTGAGTTCTGTCTCAGTTATCAACTCGGAGCCTAACATCTCATCTTAATTTGCAGGTGTATGACATGGAGACAAGTTATTTACAGGATCCAAGCCAATGTGGAAATGTGTTGAAAGGTTTTGAAGGCTTCCTGTCATCATCTAAGAGCACTACACTGTAAATGAGCTTTTCTGTTCTAGGGTGGCAGCTGTTCTGCCCCTTTTCTTTTATAACTATGTGAAGTCATGCTTCTAATCTGTATTGAGTTATTGATTGGCTTGTAGCTGAATGCATACATATATTACATGAAAACACAGGGCCAATTATTTTAACCTAATATGCATTTTAAGTATGGAACATTGCTGAGATAGATATTTAGTTCACAAAATTTCGTCTTGCTAAAGTACTAATGAAAAAATCATTTTATGTTTTGTCCTGGTACACCATCCTGATTTCATCCGGTTATCAACAATAAATAAGTGGTGTGGTGATTCACTTGATTATCCCACTTAAACAACTCTTTCCAAATTGTTGCTGCAGCTTGAAGCGATCCAGGAAGTTTCAGCCTGAAGATAGACTTTTTTCATTATCTTCGGTCACCTCACCAGCTGTATGTATTCTGGATTTATAAATTACAGTTCTGGTTATTCCTCTTGCATAATCAAAGATGTACAGATGTATGTTTTGTTGTACAAGTCATGAATGCAGGGATTTGATTACTAGGGAGAGTGGTTGGCTGGTTGCAGCTTTCAAGCCCGTGTTGCTAATAACATACCTAGATATATAATCTAAACGTCAGCTGGTTATGTGGAATATAGATACATGACAGGAGGATGGGTATGAAATTAGGTTGCTACTTGGTCCCTGAGGTGATTTATTGGTGGAGGAAAGAAATTAGAAAAAATGAGCTGTGTGAAGAGGCAAGTGTTTTCCCGGTTGATGGGTGTTGCCATTTTTCTGTGCTGTATATGCAGAGCACGAGAAATTATACATGCTGACTTACCAAATTGAAATGGTGGTGGAATGTTGGAGAGAGAGAGAGAGAGGAGAGTAGTAGGAATAACCTTAGGAAGTATTTGTCAGGAATAAGGACTAAGCTTGCTGGTAGTTAAAAATTGTTCCCATGGACTTCAGTTTGTTTAAACCTTTTGTTGTGTAAGAAATTGAGATACTTTTGCCTTCTTTAACTCCAGCAGAAGTATGAGTGTATGACTATAAACTCCTGTAGTTGTGAGAGATTCCTTAGGTTTCATTCGTGACTGACCTCCACAGCTCCACTGCAACCCACGAGTTCATAAGGACATATTCATAAATATTGAAATATGTGTCGGATTACCATCAAATAGCAATAACAAGACTACATGCAGCCAATTAAAAAAAAAAAAAGAAACAGGACTACCTGCTATTGCAATTTGTTTTCAACTTTTGCACTGTTTTATGTTTCAGGCAGAAGAGCATGTTGTTGGACGAGATGTTGGAGGTCTTGCTGCCAATGGACAGTAAGTATTTGAGTTTGGTGCGGTTTCTTTTATTTTATTTTGTATCATGCCTTCGGAAATTGTATCCATGCGTCATCTGATGCTTTCAAAATATTCTTATTTCTATATGGTGAATGTTTTATTCATTGTGTTGCATGAAGTTCTGAGGCTTACAAAATATTCTTCGTGTCTGTATGGCTATTACCAGACCAGATTATTATCGTCCCTTCCGAATTTTGATATTGGTAACACAATTATTCTTCTTGCCTGTGCATTTGCAGGGGAAAACCGAAGAGGGGAAGAGGAGGGCCAAGAGATGCAAAAAGAATCAGACAATCAAGTGATGCAGATTACGACTATGAAGATGATCCTGATTTGCTTTAGCAACCGCTGCAAGACAAGTTTCTCTTCTAATGAGTTCTTTAAGAAGAACAAATTATTGTTTTTTTTTTATTCGTGTAAATGTCTGCAGGCTCATAGTGAACAAAAAGCACATTTGGCTACTGTAATCAGTTAATGTTATTGGAGGCTTGAACCGGTTTGTGGTGGTATATCTTGATGTCATTGTGGTCTATAGTTAGACGCTTGAAGAGCATGCGGAGCACTTACAAGCTGCCTTCCATATATTACACAACAACCTACTTTACGTCAAGAAGGATAATCGATCTTTTGCTCAACGAGATGTCTTGTTCCTTGGAAATCGGATCAGGGGAGGGACCATTGGCACGAGTAACTAATCTAGTTTTTGTAAAGGTTTCTGTTGGTGCATGCCGGGGAAGACTGAAAAGAATTTCGAAGTAAGGTCACTGTTATGTTACTGCTGCAATCAGTTCGTAAACAGGATTTTCTATTTGAGATGTTTGCCTGGCTTCCAGCAATGGCATGATCCATATGACAAGGTCAGATTATTGGTTTTTCGTCATTTAATATGGTACTAACTAGTGAGATGCAAGGTCAGATTATTTATATTTATTTAACACAAAGTAGCCTTGTTCTATCTTGATGGGCTTGACCACTTGACATACAATGAAGCTGCAAGCCCACAGCTGCTACCCGAGACCCAAGCGCTGGCCAAAGACCAACAAAGCCCTAATAAACTCCATTACTGTTCTAATCACCTAAGAATGTAATATTCACCTAAGGGTACAAGAGCAAGAACTTCAATATATAAACCTAAATAAATTACAACACCACAAAAGGAAAAAAAAAAATACGTATCAAGATCTAAACAGAGACACGAACAAAAATAAAGATAAAAATCGCCGAAGAAGAAGCTACGGTGTCGGAAAGCATCCTCCCGCACGGAAGAGGTGTTGGAAAAACCTAACACGGACACCTCAATCGCGGCCTCCACTGTTGTTGAAAAAATCGGAACCGGCCATGCAGTGAGATCTGATCCACCACGTATTGGCAGTGGTGAATCAAAAAACGGGGTCCCTCAAGATCTAGTGTCGGTAAAAGCCCCGGATTGCAAATTGACTACTACTACTACTACCACCTTTTTTAACTGCTGAGAAAGTGTTCTCCACTTCCTCAAAAAGACTTGACAAAAAATTAACCCCATGTCCACCTTTTGGTAGAAAAGGTCAAGGTTTTGGATATGGCGGTTCAGTGTTTTGATCTTAAAAAGCCACAAGTCCCATAACTAGGTCCCAGTGCTCCTCACGCAAGAAAAATGTGGCTAAATATGTCTATTTTTTTCCCTGCGAGTCGGTGCATCTTGGTGAATATTTTGACGAAAGATATAATACGTCATAGTCTTGAGTGAGAGTTGGGAATTTCATTATTTGGGATCCAATTAATACAAGTAATCTAATTCATAAGGTAATCAAATTCAAGTATGTGTTAATTTGTGAGCGTATTATTCATATCGAAAAAACATACTATTATAATATATTCTTGTTCGATTTGTGAACGAATGGAATTTTGTCTTTCATACGTAACCATGAATTACTTTCTTATTTTATTGGGTGTTAAATTTAGAAGCATCAGAGCTCAAAATCTCATTGGGCTCAATCATGGCAGAATTAATTAAAGTTGGCTGGGCAATTCAGATTGCATGTTCTATCCAAGGATGGAGCCAAGGGGGCCTAGTGGCAGCGGCTGTCATAACAAGAATTTTAGAAAATGTAATTATTATATTTTAAAAATAAAAAAAAAACTAAACTTATATAGACATGCCACTGCTAGATTTTTTTCATTATTTTTTGCTATATATTAGTCCTTAATCCTCTAAAAAAAAATTCAAGAAAGGAGACCAAAAAAGTATTCCAAAACTAGATTCTATTATCGATACTTTTAACGACATGAAAGAGCATCAGACACAATTCAAGATGTCTCACTTTACCAGATAGATTAAGTTAAAGTTAGACTTTTTTCGTACTCTATATGCAAATGACAAACTTTATTTACTATAGTTTTTCATTATGTTATTTTAATTTTTTCTAGAGTCGATGACATCATTCATATTGTAATGCATCTTTTTTTTTAGTATACATTTCGCCACTGTTAGGATAAAATCCAGACTCCGTCCCTAGTTCCATGGCAGCCGACTTGAAGGTTCCAAAGGCAATTTTTGAATCTAGGTAGCTTGCGATCGATCAAGATCCTTAATGACCTTCCTACTTCTAACTGCTGGAAAGTCGATGCGATGATCGAAGACATACGTTCTATTTGTAAATCTTTTGTTTCCATTTTCTCTTGCTGCAATCGCAAAGCAAATCAATGTGCGAATTGGCTTAGGAAACAATCCTGTAGGAATCATCTTCCCCCTCCTCCCCATGAGTATTTTGCTCAGCTTGTGCTTTGTAACCTTGTTCAGCTTTGCAATGACATGTTGGAGTGTTAAAAAAAAAATGCCAAAGCCCAATGGTAAAGTTAATTGGTGCCTGCAGTTGGCGGACCCAGGATTTATCGACAGTAGCGTCAATTACCTACCCTAAACCTTAAACCAACATACAAAAAGGATTTAAGAAGATATCTATCGATCTTATATAGTTCATTTACAATATACTTAACAAAAATTACATGCACTGAAATGCCATACAAGAAGTGGTTAAGTGAATTATCTATCTATAAAATTTCTCAAAACAAAAAGGATATCTATTTATTCCTTAAAATTAAAATTCCAAATGAGTAATGATTTTTGCACTCATTTTTTTTATATGTCCACTCCTTTTATTGTCTTTTAATGAAAACTACACATAAAATTCACACTAATTAAAAGATAAAAAGTGGGGTGCCTTTATAAAAAAAGAGAAGATGATAATCATTTTCTTCCAAAAACACATACAAGAAAAAGAGAAATTAATCAATGCTCCTAGAACATGGTTGAGCACAAATTTGGATCACACAAATGTATGAGGTTCACTCCTAAGTGTGTAAAACCCACCTAAATGTGTGATTCAGATTCGTGCTCAACCTAACTCAGAAGCATGGAATAACTTCTCCTAAAAGAACTTACAGTCAATTCTCTTGCCCCAAAGTCGATCTTTCTTGTTGAGAGAGAGACACTAAAAAAATTTGGGCAATTATTTTACTTATGGGACAAGAACCAAAGGGTATATTACTTATGGGGCAATTCTATTATCTTTGGACTTTGGGGCAACAACTACAAGCTCAAAAGCCTATGAGGCAAAATTATCAAAAATGTCCAAAAATTTAAGTATTCCTCTGGTGAGTTTCCCAACTTAGCGGGGTCACTTGACTTCCCTTGCCCATTAATGGGTCCGCCCCTGCCTGCTGCAATAATGCAAGGTGAAAGAATTATTGCAGAGATGCCAAGGGGTTGCTAGGGTGAGATCATGATAGCTACATGAAGCTAACTCTCTCGAGCCCATTTGTTTGATTCTAACTCACCATTTACAAAAACTCTTGGGGCCATCAGACATTTGTCCGGTGACCAACTTTAGAACACCACCTGAATTAGCCGATGTGCACAAAAATCAACCCAGACAATCAAACACGCGATTATAAAAAGAGAATGGAATGTAGAAGCTAGAACATAAGAAATATAGCTGCCTCCCCAAGTGAGAGATGAACCCACTGTATTTTATTGCTCAAAATCACCCCACCCGGACGCGGAAAATGGAGTACAATCTGGTTACCTAATCTGTGAGGTCACTACTAATTAGTACTACTAATAACAAAGTAATATCAACGTTACTACACTTTAATATTACATGCCTTTCATACTTTTACTTTTGCTTTTGCTTTGGGGAAAATACTAGTTGCTTTTTTTATATTGTGATTCCTTTTACACTTAATAAACAATTTGGTTGGTATTTGACTTGTTGTGTTGACGTGTAAATATTTCCACCCCATCATTTTCTTAATTTCTTGTCTTGTTTTTCAAAGTTAGATGGATCTGGTTTAGGTAATAAACAACTACTG
Source organism: Rhododendron kiyosumense (assembly GCA_019656275.1). Lineage (NCBI taxonomy): Eukaryota > Viridiplantae > Streptophyta > Magnoliopsida > Ericales > Ericaceae > Rhododendron > Rhododendron kiyosumense. The sequence goes on along the minus strand of BPLS01000158.1, from coordinate 934,178 downwards.
GTTGAAACTTAGTGCCAGTTCAAAATCAAATCATTCCAGCTAACTATGTTTGAATGATGATTTTCATTCATAGTTAATGGGTATGATTTCCTTTCTTAATTAGGCTCTCTCTCTTTTATAAATAAAAGAGCTCATTGTATAGTGTTATCGAATTCAATAAAATATTTGTTCTCTCATATTTTAACGTGGTATCAAAGCTATAAGATTTAGGTCTTGTGGATATTCGCTCTTAACAGGCGACTTAAGCCTCGCTTCCGTCCACCGGGCACTTAGATAATTACTTTGTCAATCTCCTTCACACTATCCGGTTGCCAACACCCATCATACATCTTCTCCACTAGTGCTCGTGACTTTTCGATTACTGACTTCTTTGTTTTTCAAATTTTCTTGGTTTCTCCTGGGTTTTTTCCTAGCGCTATTCTTGGTTTCTTGGCTTGGCTTGGCTACTCCTGGTTTCTCTGGGCTTTTTCAAACTCAAGTTGGTAGACATATTTGAGTTTGAGGGGATGTTAGAATAAATAGATATCGTGACCATATCGTGATATTAAGATTGAGATTTGATTGTAATTATGATGATTTTCTTTCATAATTAATTGGTGTGATTTCCTTCTTTAATTAGGCTCTCTCTCCTATAAATAGAAAAGCTCATTGTATAGTATTATCGAATTCAATAAAATATCTAGAATCTGTGACTATTAGGCTCTCTCTCTTAAAACAGAAGGGTGCGGGGACAAGTTGTTGGAACGACTTAGAATCATTTGATCCAAAGGTTATAGTGCATCTTCCCACTTTCCGGTTAAGTATCCATGGTTTTCACCTAAATTACACAACTGTCATTCCCTTTCAACAGAAATGCGTCATACTGTAGGCACGGGATAGCACTAGTTCTCTCATATTTTAACAATTTCGCCCAATAAAACACAATGGGTTGTATAGAATGAAGTAGCAAAACTTTGGCGAAATAGATATGAAAAGACAAATAAACATTTGTCGTTCATAAGATCCCATATATATTTGAATTCCACAAAAATGGATATGAAAAGACAAATAAACATTTGTCGTTCATAAAATCCAATATATATTTGAATTCCACAAACATTTGTCGTTCATAAAATCCAATATATATTTAAATTCCACAAAAATGGATATGAAAAGACAAATAAACGTTTGTCGTTCATAAAATCCCATATATATTTGAATTCCACAAAGAAAGACCAAACATTCTCAACCTTGTATTAGTCGATATGTGCAGTGTACCTCCTGTTATCAATAAGGAAAAATGTACTCCGTGGAATCAAAACTGAGTGGGGCTTGTTTGTCCTACTGGTGTGTACATTGACTTTTTGATCGATGCAGCCTCTTTCTTTGAGTGCTCCTTTGTCCTTACCCAGTACCCACTCTTGATCATGACTCCCTAGGATAATACTCTACTACTTCTGCATCAGATTAAAAACTACTGTACGTCACACGTGTGCACACCTTTCAGAATTATAAAACTAATTTTGTGCATTTGTTTATTATAGATTTGTAGGACAATTTCTCCGGACAGTCATCAGTATTCGACCAATGTTTAAAAGCGGCGTCCACACGGCACACGCGCATTGACCTATTCATCCAATCCATTTCTTTTTAGGAGTGCCCTGAAAAGATATGGGATACTCTTTTTTTTTTTTTTTTTTTAAGGTTTTTGGCTATTTTCACAATATTCTGTTTTCTTTTCTTCCTTCTTCTTTGACGTTCTCTAAATTAATGGGTGTCTGTCCTAATCAATTTGGGTCAATATCCAGCTGCCCCATGAGTTCTCTTTCAGACTATACGGGTCAATGTCATTCCCGATGTTTGATTTGTCCAAACCCAACTCCAAACTTGATTTACATAGAACATTTTGTAGTTTAAAATTGGTTCTACGCATAGCGGACATATAAATTAAACAAATAAAATCAAAGTTATATTGGGTTTACTTTTTTTTCCGTTGTCACATGACTCACACGGTGGAGGATTGTCCAAGCCCGAAGTCTTGTGGAGCTTACCTTGTGGCCGGCCGGCTTTGATACGAGTAGAACCTGCGAGCTTTTTTCACGTGTTAGTTATTCTCCCACTCAATTAGCCAAGCCTCCTCGCCTTAACCATACTTGTCTCCTAATAGGTTCCGTAACTCGATCTCTATTTCAGTACCATTCCTAGGATTTATATGGAATGACTGCCGACTGATTTTCTTTTAACCGAATCTTTGAGTCAACTTGCGCGCTACTCGACTAATTACGACCATGCCAAATAACTATAGTTCATACTTTTAACTATCAAAAATGTTACAGACACATCACTTCAACCACACCCCTCTCACATGCAGGTTAATCCCATTGAAACGGGCCCCATCGGCATGTGAGAAGGATATGGTTGAGATGATGTGCCCATAGCACCTCTCTTTTAACTATAGCTGCTGCGATTGTGAATTTTCCCTTGGAAGTTAAATGCTCTAGCAGTCCTTGAAGTTTGCACACAGTTCCAATTTAGCTCCTTCCCTTTTCAATTTTACCTAATTGGATCCCAAAGGATGTACTAAAATTCCAGCGCACGTTTTAATGGCGGGACTATTGATGCAAAGAAACCGATAGGTAAATGGTGGCACGTGGTTCCCACCATTATTCAATACTCGTCTAGTCGTCTTAAACTATAAGACTCCTGCTTATGAATGAAAGTATTTTACGTGGTGTTTCGTACTACTTCACAATTACATATTTTTTGTGCAGTTAATGACAAAGTGTATAAATTTCACATACATGTGTGATTCTGTAATTGTCCGAAATACAACGCAAACAGTGCTCCCGAAGTATTGAATAATGACTCAAAATTGGGGCCCTTAAATAAGAGAACTTCGTCCACGTTTCATTTGACCATCCAGTCAATGACCTACGGTCCTACGCTGTCTGTGCATGTGTGTAAGAGAGAGAGAGAGAGAGAGAGAGAGAGAGAGAGAGAGAGAGAGAGAGATTTTCCAGGAAAGTGCAGGGATAATGCCTTTTGAAAATGTAAGATTACCAGAGGCAAATAGGAACCTCTCATGAATCCATATATATAGCCAATCAAACCCAGGAAATCATTTTATCACTGAGATTATTACCGGGGAAGGAGATCATAGTATACTGATCAGCTGAGGCATATACATACATACATACATACATATATATATATATACATATAGAGAGAGAGAGAGAGAGAGAGAGAGAGAGAGATCAATTGCGAAAGATGGTTAGAGCTCCATGCTGTGAGAAGATGGGACTGAAGAGAGGTCCATGGACACAAGAAGAAGATCAGATACTCATCACTTACATTAATCTCTATGGTCATGACAATTGGAGAGCACTTCCCAAACAAGCTGGTATGTATATACAGTTAATTACTCCATATGGGTCTGATCAAGAGAAAAATGATCACGATCGAGATTAATCAAAGAAATACTATAAGTTTAGCTTTAATTTCACTAAGATATATTTGCAACTTTTCTTGAATTTTTCAGGTTTATTAAGGTGCGGAAAGAGCTGCAGGCTCCGATGGACGAATTACTTGCGACCGGACATTAAGCGCGGAAACTTCAGCAGAGAAGAAGAGAACACTATCATTGAGCTGCATGAGATGTTGGGAAATAGGTGTGTGCACTAATTTATGTTGCCAATTGTATTTGTATCTATACATTTTGATTTTTTTTTTTTTTTTTAAATGTATGGTGTCCTAGAATATTTGGAATGACGAAAACTTCTTATAAAGTTGATTGAATTTTTGTTCCGATTCACTCTAAGTGTTTAGGGATCCATACTCAACTGAATCTCTATCACTTGGAAGTTTTTTTTGGTCTCAATTTTAGTACACAACAGAATCGATGCTAAAATTGAGAACCGATCAAAATTCCTCATTGTCTTGTGAAACCAAAGGAACAATTATTGGTGCTCTCGGGCACGGCCAGATGGTGCCCTGCCAAGATCCATCATACATTCTTGGATGGTCGATAACTAAAGGTGTTGGAGCATGATGATGGCCAACGTGCTCAAGTGCTTATTATTATAGGAAAACAAAGGGAAATACAGCTAACCAAATGTTTGACCCTTGTTTCATAATTTGCAGATGGTCAGCAATTGCGGCGAGATTGCCCGGACGAACAGACAACGAGATAAAAAACGTTTGGCACACCCACTTGAAAAAGAGGCTCAAGCAAAACCAGGCCAGTGCTACTACCCCTGTAGCTAAACAACCCCACTCTCTCAAAATGCAGATAAATGATCACCTAGAAAATATTGAAACAAACCCTATTACTAATTATCCCAATCCAGTGAAGCTGGAGAGCCCACAACATTCCTCCAGTGACATCTCCTCCGTCACCACCGCCGCCACGAAAATGGAAGCTGATGATGCATTGGACAATTACTACTTCCCTGATGTGGATGAGAATTTTTGGTGCGACGTATTCTCCGACCACGACTCCGGCACGATGACTAGCGGTTTTCCGGCGCTCGATGATCATGTGGAAAATTTATACGGGTACAGTTCAAGCAAGCCTGATGGGAATGGGACGGACTTTTGGTACCACCTGTTTACAACGGCTGGGGGATTGCCAGAATTGTCAGATTTTTAGCGTGCAAAATATATGATTGAATTTGTATATTTTTCTTCTTTCGTGGTAGTATTAGATTTCAATTCCCTTTTTTAGTTCCTGTAATCTTGTTTTACCGTTAAATACCAAGAAATAACTGAGAATTGGCCAAAAGTGCTTTGTAACAAAAATTTCCAAAATTGTGTCAGCTGGACTAATTGTTTACTGATGAACCAAACAGTATGTGCACTTCTTTTTTGTTGTCGAAAGAGTTAAGAAATTCATTGATAACTAGAGTAATACAATCTATCGTGTGAATGTAATACAATTATAAAAAGGAAAAATTGTACACATAAAGACAAATAAACAGCCAAATCAAATGAGGGATATATACATCCAGCGATAAATTGATTCTGCAGTCAGATGTTAGAGATCTTCATGTAAAATGTCAATGAGCATGCAGCTGTCACGGTAGTCCCACTATTGACGAGACTTCCTCACAGAAACCGATGGATACAAATCAAGTGACTCTAGCACCCCAAGTCGAGAGAACTCTGTGCGCTACTTTTCATGGTCATGTCGCACATTGCTTAAATACCATGCATGCATCCATGTTCATTTTAGGATTTTGAGTAATAAGTGGAAAGAGATAGAGAGACAAATGAGAGTAATAATTGACAGAAACTTTATAAGAAATCATGCGCAAAGAGAAAGTTTAAAGTCCAAAATCCCCAAACGAACATGGTCGGGAAGGAAATAAATTCTGAGATCTCTTTATCTTCTAATGAAACTGAAATTCTTCAATTCTAACAAAGATCTGTGGGCTTCCACTAAAAAGTACTCGTATCTTTTAGCAAAGCAGTGGATTTCATTGGGTTTCTTTGTAGATTTGGAGGTATCATCCTAACTATATAGATGTCCAGGATTGTCATGCTCCAGTAAAGTAATTAAGCTTTATTGTCGATCTCATCAATCAAAAATCAGTTTTCTTTCTATCAGATATCTCTTCCCTTTTCCCAATAAATTGATCTTTCTTTTCTGATATATATATTTTTTAAAAGGATAGGTCTCACCTCACTTCATGGGGCCTAAAATCTCCTTCAAATATGGGTGGAGCTTTACATTGGCAAAGTGAGGTCACTTGACCCTACTGAGCTGGAAAAAATTGCTAGCTAGAGTCACTACAATTTTGATGTTATTTTACGCATTTGATGTCATAAATAGTCCAATTGCTCCAAGAAATGTATGCAAAAATTACTTCTTACTACGTGTCACATCAAACTATAGTTTTACTCTACGTAGTTGATCTCATTGTCAATAAATCCTAGCTCTGCGCGCCCTAATTGGCTCCAAGGAGATACTACATATTATATAATAACTGTCTTTTTTTTTTTTTTTTTTGCATCTCTGTCTCCAGAACACCTTCTTAAAAAATAAAAAATAAGTACTTATTTCACATTTTTAAACTCAAAAATAATGTAAATGAAAAATAATTTTTCAATTTTTTTTTGCACTATATAAAAGATCTCGATAAGATCTATCAAATAAGATCCATATAGCTAGAAAAATTATTTGTGTAAACACATTATTTTTTACCTTAAAATTGCCTTCTTAAAAAATAAGTAGTACTGTACTTATTTCGTGTTCTGGAATAAGGCCTAAGAGTTAAAATGCAGCACGTTTATGATTTTGCCGGCCCTATGCTAAAAAAGATGGTCATGCTTAAACAATGATAACATCATTCTTACACAAGGTAAAACAAAGGGGAAAAATGATCTGGCCAGTAGAATTCGTCTTCTTGTTTTTGAACCCATGATCTTTTTACCAAACCAAAGTCAATTCTGAAATTCAAGGCCAAGTTTTTATACTATAAGGTCATGCAATCATGAGTATTTTTGGAGTGAAATATTCCTTAGTAGTACTCCCTCCGTCCCATTTTCATTGTCCATTATTCCTTTGTCACTTTTTTGTCTATTGCGTATATCTTTTAATCTATAATGTTTTTCATGAATTTGACATCTTTGTATTATAGAACAAATTGAAATCTATCAAATAAGATCCATATTGCATATTTTTGGAGATTCACATTGGAAGATATAAGCGATTGAAAACTGACACGAACATCAAAAAAGGACAATGAAAATGAGACGGAGGGAGTATTAATTTCTGTAGCAGTGGAGACAACCCAACTAGTATAATTAATCCTTCCCATCGGCTGTTGAAATTAAACTTGTTAGCAAGTCAATTTTGGAATGATATATTAATTGATTTGTTACTTAGGGGGGAGCTCACCAAATATTGGAGACTTTTTTATTTTTTATTTTTCCAGCAGCCCTTGCCAGGAGAAAATAGAAAGAAGACTTCAACCAGCTGCTGCTTCAAAGTGTGGAATTAAAGCCACTTGCAGGAGGAATCAAAACAGTAATTGCCGTGTAGAACGTACACCATTAATAGATATTTAGGGGGTGTTCGGACAAATAAGCTAAAGTGGCTTATTTTTTGTCCTTATTCAAATTTTTTTCGTATCACGTGACTTATTGTCAATTTTTTTGAGATTATTGCATCCTCACGACGAGAGGAATCTAAAAAGTAAAAAATTTTGACCTAAATTCAATTTTTTTTTGAATAAAGACGAAACAAGTGGCTTATTGGTTTATTTTCGTTTTTTTATGGGTTTATTTGGTTTATTTTTGGAGGGAAAGCCAATGACTTTTTTTAGAAGAACAACCCCTTACTGGTCGGTAGTAGAAAATTATAGCTAGCTAGGCTTACTTTTTCTTGGTTGACGCATTTGAAATGACTTGAAAGTCTTCCCGATTCAGACCCGTTCCATTTTTCCTTCCTTTTCAAAAAGTTCCTTTTTTCCAAATTTCAAATTCAAATATAATGAAAATGAAAAATATTTTTAAAATTTTTTTTGCACCGTTTAAAAGATCTCAATGAGATCTATCAAACAAGATCCATATTAGTAGGAAAATTATTTACGTAAATACATAATTTTTGACCTTGAAATTTACCTTCTTTTTCTAAAACCCACTTTTTTCAAAACCGGAACGGCACCTTGAGTATTGTTCTGATTCACTGAACTTACTTGATATTCGAATTTATTTGGATTTGGGGAAGCTGCTGTGCAGCTTCGTGCTGCACAGCGTGCTGCGCAGCCGCCGGCGGGTGTTGCCGGCATTGGTCCGGCGATCGGAGACGTTCAACGCGTAGAGCTTGTCGATTTTTACGTGTGCGCCAAAAATCAGCTCGATCAAATATTATTAAGTGCCTCATCCGAACACATATAACTTGAAAAAAATGAAATCCAAATGGATACAAAACACTGGATCAAAATCACTGAATCCATTTTTTTCAAGTTATATGTGTTCGGATGAAGCACTTATTGATTTTTGATTGAGCTGATTTTTGGCGTGCACGTAAAACTCGACGAGCTCTACGCGTTGAACGTCTCCGATCGTCGGACCGATACCGGCAACGCCCGCCGCCGGCTGCGCAGCACGCTGTGCAGCACGAAGCTGCACAGCAGCTTCCCCAAGTCCTTCCAAAGTCCTACTTCCACCCTTCCTTTTCTCATTCCCCATAAACCTTTTCTCTTTTCGGTGCTTTGTTTTTTTGTTGAATTATTTCAAAAACACTGCAATAAGTCCAAAAAGTCCTTGTCACAATGTCCCAAAACACGTGGCAAATACTAATTGGACCACCAGAACTAAACCACTCGTTTCTTCCAAATACTACTACCAAAAGCAAAAGCAGAGAAACTTCGGGTGCGATGAGAAAGAGAGGCCTGATTACTTGGAATGTCGTTGAAGACGAGCAGGTCGGCTCTAAGATTTTGGAGGTCTAAGACGATCTTTGAAAGTAAGGCTCTTAATAATTATCAACAAAAATCAAATAAAAAGTTGATAAATGAATTTTTCAAAACCAAATACATGTATTCCTCGTTTTTGTTTTTTTTTTGGGTTTTTGTTTTTTCCTACATTCCGTGTTCTATTTTTCTGTGTCATTGGGCCTAAATGTAAAATGTGTTCTTGGGTTTAAAATTGGGCTCTAAAACAACACATGTATACTAGGTCCTAACAATTAGTGGGGGCCTTATTTTTTACTCCCTTCGTCCTGGTTTATTTGTCCTTTTTGACTTTTTGAGAGCGTTTGACCTCTCAAAGAATTGGCTATAATTTTCAATTCGTAATATTTTTAAGATACAATATGGATCTTGTTTGATAGATCTCAATTAGTTTTATTATACAAAATCTTCAAAATCATAAAAAATATTATAAAATGCAAGATATAAAAAGTATATTTTTGAAAGATACGTATTTCGACAATTTGACAAACAAACCGGGACGGAGGGAGTAACATTTTTTGGGGCTTAAGGCCTACGCCTCTTGAGCCTTAGCTCAGAGCCGACAGTGAAGACGAGAGTACTTGGAAGGTCGTCGGAGGCGTGAGAACGTGGACGGTCACCGGAGACGAAGAAGGAGAGACGAGAGGTAAGGACGACAGGTACGTGTGAGAATCAAGGCTTTATAAAATTCCAACCGAAATCGCCGGTAACATCATCTCGGCCGGTATTGTCTGGAATTTCTAGTACTAACCGGTAAGGCCCAGTGTTGAGGCCGGAACGGTATTATAGGGTTAGAGTACCATTTTCTCACCAAACCAGTATGTACCGGCCAGTACGGAATGATATTCACAACCTTAGCCGGGAGTATAAAATTCCCATGGGGTAAAGGAGGAATCAGATTCCCACTCAATCTGGTAATGTAATTTCTGATTGGATGTTTCGTAAGTAATCACAATCCTATTCCTATCTCCCCCAAACATGGGTATCCTTAGAGTATGACATCACATGTCAAAATAGTATGATGTCACATTCTTATTCCTCCTCAAGAATATTCCTGCTATCCAAACTAAGTCTTAGGGTAATATTTTGAGGACAATCGGAAATAAAGAGAGGGAGAAAGAGAGAGTTAATCGATTGGGCTGGCCAAGGAAAATGATGGGGAAAATGATGGCCCAAGACGTGTTTTGATAATTAATACTCCCTCCGTCCCAATTTACTTGTCACAGTTCTATTTCAACCGGAAAAAAGAATTAGTTATATCTTTAAATTGGTAATGAATTTTATATCCACTATGGATCTTGTTTAATAGACCTCGATTTGTTCTATAATACAATGTTTTCAAAATCACCTAAAATATTATAAATTACAAGATATAATCAATTGAAAAGTGGCACGAACTCCAAAAAGTGACAAGTAAATTGGGACGGAGGTAGTACCTTTTAAGGACATGCTAAGAACATTTGTTAATGAACAAAATGTCCTTAGCGGATATTAATTATCAAAACACGTCCTTGGCCCCCATTTTCCCAAAATGTCGCATATCCGCTGAAGTGTTGCTTAGGCCTACAACTATTATTGGTTGGCCCTATGCTCAAATCTTATCTTGCTCAGCCTAGAATCGGGCCCAAGTAATAAACGGTGTCGAATCACTTTACCATCGCTAAAGCTGGCAAAGTGCTTAACCGCTAGGGCTGTAAATGAACTGAGCCATACGTGAACTGTTCTCGGCTCGGCTCGGCTCGGCAAAAGCTCGTTTGAGTTCGATTCGTCAACTAAACGAACTAAACCTGAACCTCAATTCTAGGCTCGTTCCGTAAATGAGCCGAATTTGAGCGTAACGGTATTCGGCTCGGTTAGGTTCGCAAACCTATACTTAAAATTAATTAATAATTCAATAGGGGTCTATTTGTAAATGTAAAAAATGTTAAGATTGTATATATAATTCAATACTTATTTTTCTCCCAAATTTTATACGATTAATGAGATAGTTTGGGTTTGCTTGAGTTTAATGAGCTAAACCAAATCAAACATGAGTCTTGACGAGCTCAATTCGAACTTAGATTCGGCTCAGCTCGATTCATTTGAGTTTAACGAGCCAAACTCGAGCCAAGATGTTCAAGTTCGAATCAAATCCGAGCTGAACTCCAGCCAGACTAGTACCTTAACGAACCCAACCGAGCCGAACCCGAGCCAAACTCAAGCCAGATTAGTATCTCAACGAACCCAACTGAGCTGAACCCGAGCCTTGAAAAATTTTAACAAGCCGAACTCGAGCCAAGTTGTTTAGGCTCGAATCGAACTCGAGCCAAACTCATACCTTAACGAACCTGAGCCGAACTTAACAGGGTTCAGCTCGATTCGGTTCGTTTACAGCCCTATTAACCGCCATATGCCACTGGCCCACAAAAAAAACAAAAAAACAAAACCTTTAGCGATTTGCAGCTACCTATTTATATCAATGTGTTAGGATACTGGAGGTCATCCAGCATCTAAGGGGATTCTGGGGTTTTGAATCTTGGAGTATTTGTATACTTCATCCATTAATATTGAACCTTCAATACATCTCCAAGAAGTTTCTACAATAATTGATTTGAGTTGGCTTTCAGTGGATTTCTGGAAGGATAACGGAAGGCTTATGCGATTCAAGGTAGCGAGTAGCGATGGTTAAGTACTGAGTGTGAAAAAAGGATTCAACAAGTAAATCTTAGTGCAATTGTGAGTGATTTAGCTCGTAGAGTGATGATTGCTTGTAACTACACCAGTTAGCATCCCCAAATGGCAATTGACCCACCTCCTTGGCTTTTCAGTCCCTCAACACTTTATTTACTTTCTTCTTAGATAACAAATCACTTTAATTTATTAAGTTCTCTGTATTACATCAAACCAGATTTTTTTTGCCAAATTCTACAAACTTAATAGCCATTACTTTAGTCTCAATTTAATTAATTCTCTAGAAAGGGAAATAATATTGGTACGCCAAAAATTGATGCAAGCACTCCAAAATCAATGTAACTCCAAAGCCACTTTTTTTTATTTTTTGGAGTTCCTGCATCAATTTTTGGAGTGTCAATATCATTTCCTTAAAAAAAATACTACTATTTTTGTTTTTTTCTCTATATTTCTCACCAAACCACAAAATCCAATCAATTAATTTGCAAACTCTAATCCAATTGTTTTTTATTTTTTCCCCAAATCCTTCCATCCGAAGGGGTTGTTAGACACCTAAATGGAGATCCCCATAGGGTCTACATTACGACCCGACGAGAAGGCCATGGTTATACTCGACAAAATTGAAAACTCATTTATCCAATTATTAATCTCATCGAACTCTAGGGTCTACATTGTATTTTTCCGCAACGAATATTTGTTCTCCAGCCTGCAGGGGTACTTGGTAAGTACGTAACCGTGTCTTTGTCTCTCCCGCTCAAAATTGTAGCACATACATATAAGAGAGAGAGAGAGAGAGTGAGAGAGAGAGAGAGAGAGAGAGAGTGAGAGAGAGAAGCATAAGCAGTGGGGGTATCTTGAAATAGTTCTGAAATTTCGACATACCTAGCTCTGTAAATCCCTTCAGATTTCCTCCTCCTTCACGCAATCAACCTTGTCGATCTAATCCTCCCCAAATATTCTTATTGCTCCTTTCAAGAACAAAAATCAGAGCTGCCCCTCGTCGTTTTCTCTCTCCTCAGGGATGGTGTCATGGAGGGCCAGTAGAGGCGGTCGCTCCTGTAAGATGAAAAAGAAACACTATTATTGTATGTAAAAAAAAAAATCCTATGAAAGTATATAGGCTCGCGTACATAGGCTCGCCCTGCGCAGTGAAATTTCTGACTCCGTCCCTGTCTCTCCTCCCCTAGGGTTTTAAATCTTCAAGGCGAATCATGGCGCCTGCATCAGGTATGCCTTCTTTGATATCTCCCTTTACCATTCTATTGATTTGCAGTTATTTTGTACGTATTGCAAATGCACATGGTTGTGTTTTGATTTGTCGATCCTTTATTGTTTATGCTTACATGAAAAGTGAAGTTTGCAGCTTTCGATTTCGTCCTTCTATTGATTGGGATTGGCCAATTACGTTGTGTATTAATTAGGGATTTTGTTTGTTTTTGATGGACGATGGCTCTGGGTAACTCGGCCGTGGGGAATCGTATTATCTGTTTGTAATTTTGGAACTTTTTGAGATGAAATTGCAAAGATATTGTTCTTCTGTAGTCTCTACCACTGTTAGGAGTTTGATTGGATTTTATGCAATTCGCATAGTAGACATTAGCTACCGAAGTCTGGTACTCATAAATTTATGAGGACGCAGAAGGTCTTTTCGTTTCGTAAAGAGTCTCAAGCAATGGTGTGCAAAAGTTGGCTCTTTTTTTGTTTATCTGAATTTCTCTTTAGGTTAGGTTTTAAAGTACTACTTGTTCCTTTTAGAGTGTTCGGATTTTGGAATCTGAATTTTGTAAACATTTTTGGAAGTTAATTTTCGATTTTGGTAGCGATTTTCAGGACGGAATGTCAGATTGGTGTTAATCTTCTTCTCTTTTGGCAAGTAGTTTGTTATTGGTGATGGCGGTGACTGGTGGTAATTGGAGCTGACTGGCGGTCATGGTCGTTGGTGCGTGGTGGTGGTGGTGTCGTCTGGTGTGGCGGTGGTGAACGGACGGACGGACAAATAAGAGGGCAACGGGGAGAGAGGGAGAAGGGTAAAACGATGGTGGTGGTGGTGACGTCACCCGTGAGTTCGAAATGGAGGGCAAGGTGGGTACAATCCAACTATGGCGGTGGTTATGGAGGATTTGGTGGTGGTGCGGGGGGGAAGGTTCCATTTTTGGGGGAAAAGTCGTTTTTGGGAATGTAGGGACAAATTTGGAAGTTTAGGGAAATTTTCGAGGTTGTAGTTAACAAATTGTCATAAGATTTGTGGGTTAGGCTTAGAACAGGCTACGTATAAAAAAAAATTTTGATTGCAAATACCTCAGCGCATATAAAATGGCGCGCTTTTTTATAAAACGACACCGTTCCTCTATACCATCTCTTCCTCTTCCATTTTGTTCGGTTACCTCAAATTTCTTCTGTAGATCATGAAAACCTAATCAAGATCTATTCCATAATTTGCATCCAGAGCGCTCTCTCTCTCTCCTCGTTTGTTGTTCATAGAATAGCACTGTATAAATCCAATCTTTTTGGGAATTGGATTGGATTTGGAGAAATGGGCATCAGCAAAACAGGAATAAACTTAAGGAGACTGCTTGCAGCTGCACCTCATCAACAAAATCAAGCAAAGCTTCTACATGTATGTCTATTCGGTTCTTGATTTGCTAAAAAAGAAATTTGTTGATTTTTTCTTGTAAATTCTCATAGAAATGATTGTGCTTTTGCAGTATATTGCCACTCTAAGGGAACAATTGGAAGAACTAGCTGAAGAGAAAACCTCAGATGGATTACCAAGGTACTTTTTGCATTTTTCTTTCACATTCTTTAATCTATTTTCTCGTGTTAAAGGTTGCTTTTAGGAGTTCAGCTTCATGGCTCTACAATATTTGGGTATTCGTGTAACTTTTTGGATCTGAAGATTGGATCAACTAGTGTTTGTTAATTTATCGACACTTGAAAAAAGTGTTGATATGGATATTGATGCATGATTTGGATTTCAGAGTAAACTTTATTCTATTTTGGCATTTTCAATCGTCTAGTTGTGCTGTTCTTGTGTGAGGATTTGGGAACTGAGGTTCCAAGCTATTCACTTTGGTAGTTAACATTTTGGGAGTCTTCTTGTGGACATGTTTCTGTAGGATATCGAAAGCGCAGGTGAATGATTATTCGGAGAAGATAGAAGCCATTGCTTCCAAGTTGGCTGTCCCCGTGGTGCGCTTTTCCTTCAGTTTCTTCTACATCAAATATCACAAGTTAAATTTTCAGAATAAACAATGGAGTTGCCATTTTCACATAACATCACTTGCATTGGGGGTTTTTTTCCCACCATTCTTAATGTTGGGGAAATGAAAGTCTGATTTGCTTTTCGTGATTTCCCTTATTTCTACTGGTTGCGAATGACTTACTTTTTTTGGGTTACTTGCATTAAGTGATTCTTTGGACCCTTGTTTGGTTATTTCTGAAGTCATTTCCAAAGGTTTTGTCAGACTAAGTTTTTGTCTCCATCATAACATTTTAACTTAAGATGCAACTGTTTCATCCTTTTTACTCTGTATTAGAAATACATGCATCTCTTATGGTTTCTCATTTCTAACCAGCTTTTCACTTGGAAACTTCCAGTCAACAATGCAAGAATCTGAGAAACCTTTTGATATAACTCCTGTAGGAGAAAGCCCTCCTAAGACCGAAGGAAAAAGTCCAATTCTTACTTCCCCAAAATTGAGGAGAAGATTTGTGTAAGAAACTATGGTTTCTATATTACCTCTATCTCTTTGGTCATTTTTTGTGTTTGTGGTTCATTCATCTACTGAACAGGCCCCAATCGAATGTTGAAGATAGACCTCATAATCATGCTGACACTAATAACTCGGCTCCTGTCAAATTGGATGCAACAGCACAGACTCATATTCAAAAGCACAGGTACTTATCTTATCAGATCTAAGCATATTGTTCAAGTAACTAGACCACAGTAAGAATTGAGGGCAATAGTTTTCTGCCATCAATTTTGAAACCCTTTTGAGGTTGTTGATGCATGTCCACATGTTTACTTTTAGTTATTGGTTTATGTTCTTTTATGCGTATTCTAAAGGCAGTACTTTAGTGCAGTTGAACTGTTGGTCCCCCTTCACCATATCCTGTTAAAATTGGTTTAGCTCAATATCTTCATCTTGATGAAACTTGTGATAATTATTAAAAAAGAAAGAAAAAGACTGATTGAGATTCAAGGCATAACATGTATTTCTGTATCCACTTATTATATTGATCCTATTTGCATTACATATTCACTTTGTTTGATTGAGGTTTTAGAAAGTTATTTTTGAAAGTTAAGTGATAATGAGTGGAGAGAGAGAGAGAGAGAGAGAAATTTATTGAAAACTGTGCCGAGAGTAAAAGTTATTCTCAAAATGGTGATCCAAGCGGAGTGATTGTCATTTGTCCGCCTCTCTGCATCCCACCCTTATCCCCTCGGCCAAGGGGCTGAGCTATGAAAGGACTGGTGGTCCATAATTTAATGCCTTGTAGTAGTGCAAAACTTCAACCTTCTTTCAGGGAGAAAACCCTTGCATTATAGTTGAGCTTGAGCTCACAATTAATGTGCATTACTAGGTATAATGAACAATGCATAACAGGTACTAATCAATGGATTTGTTTGGTTGTTTATTAAGATCTCTTGATTTATTTAAACAAAAAATGCATCGGAAACCAAGCAAGACACCACAGCAGT
>BPLS01000158.1:876533-893371 GCA_019656275.1 Rhododendron kiyosumense | reverse complement strand
TCTCGTTTATGTAGAACTGAAGATACATTCTGTCAAAACTGTTCACCCGTGGATACGACACAACAAAACAATTAAGAGCAATCGCAAACAGAACACACACATCAAAACAAAACAACTCAAACCCAATTGGTTACTCCATACGGACCCCGAAAAGAGAGTCAGAACACACACATCAAAACAAAACAACTCAAACCCAATTGGTTACTCCATCCGGACCAGAAAGAGAGTATCTTCCAAAGCACACCAAAATTCTGAAATTTTACTATCCTCTACCGTTAACTTTTTCTCAACAAACAAACAGTCTAATAGCAACTACGAGCACTGAAAGTTAAGATGGATGAAGATTAATAGCACATAGAAGCTTACCAGAAATTACGCGGGAAGCTAATTCTTAGATGTGGAGCCTTTGAAGTTTGTACTTTTCAAACCCTAAAACCCTGGAGACGGGAGACCTCTACAATTGGGGGGAGGAAACCCTAATGCGTATATGTGACACGAGCCCGTGTTTACGGTATTGTCCAGAGGATTGCTCAGAAAGACAGCATTATCAAGCTAGAGTATTACCAGGGAAGTGGGGCAGTATTGTCCAATTTAATATTGTCGATCTCTTAATTTCTGTCTTGTAAACTTTTTTCATATTTTGGTGTGTATTTTTGTACTTTTTGACTTTTTCCAATTCCCCTTGTCAATTCAAACAATGTGATGAGTAAGAAACATGCCAAAATTTACTAAAAATTAAGATAAAATAATCAAATAAAACCGTGATAAAAATAATCAAAAAGTTAGGTTGAAGGAGGTCTTATTGAAATTTGGCAAGCATGTGTACGTACAATCAAATGAAGTTTATAGGTCATTGATTCTTTGAACGAGGTGCGAGTAAAGAAATCGTCGAACTGCAAATCCTATTTGAACAAGTCTAAATAGGTCGGTTTGCTTTCGTTTTTCCGTAGTGTGGTTTGCATTAGTCTCAGTTCAAAAAAAAAACCCGATTTGGACGGTTTGGTTTGGGAATTTATTCTTGCGATTTTGGTTCCAGACCACAATTTACATTACATGTAGTGATATTTCGTTTAGGAACATGAGATAATTATAAACTCAACCGTAATATACTCTCATCCTATATAATTAGTAATAGTACATATTGGTGTTTACGCTATTGATTAATTTATGTAGAATAATTTTTGGATTTTGTCATTATTCAATTTTTTTTTTGCATTTGTTAGTTTTAAGCCAAGTTTTTATGTGACATGGATGAGTAAGGACGAGAGAAATCAGAAAAGTAAAAAAATTTAACTTTTACATAAGTATTTTGGGAAATATTCAAAGAAAAACTCAAAAAGTCAGTTTTTGGACTTTTTATTGAATATTTACCAAAATACTTGTTTAAAAGTCAAAATTTTTTACTTTTTCGATTCCTCTCATCCTTACTGACCCATATCACACAAAAATTTGGCGTAAAATTAACAAATGCATAAAAAAAATTTGAATAAGGACAACCAAAAAATTGTGATGCATAAGTCAATCATTAGCGTGAACGGGGGGAGTATGATGTATCTATTTTAGTGACTTTTAGTGATTTTAACCAAATTGGTTCAAACACAAGTATTGTTTGCTTCAAATGCTTTTTAAGTAAAAATTATTTCAACTCGAAGTAAATCGTAGTTTAAAACCGAAATCAAACAATCGTCTAATGGTTTGTATTGGTTCATTTCAATGGATTTCGAGGATTGATTTATTTTCAAAATTCTTTATTTTGTAGTAAGAATTTAGTCTGATTCATGAATTATTATAAAACTGATTTGATTTTTGATTTACTATAGAACAGAATCAATTTGGACAACTGCCGGATTTAGAAACTCCCAAAGCTGTGTAGCTTTGCTTGCCATTACTTGAGAGAGAGAGAAAGAGAGAGAGAGATTTTGTTTCCAAAAGTCTCCAAAGGAAATCTGGTCAAGGAAGTCAGTGCAAAGGAAATCTGGAAATCTGGTCAAGGAAGTCAGTGGGGGGGGGGGGGGGGGGGGGGGGGTTGGTGGGGGTTGTGTGGGTGTGTCAAGAGCACTTCGTTTTGGGATTGCTTGGGTTCTACGGATCCTAAACTTGATACAATTAGGAAATCCCACTGGCGCCTCTAGAAATTTGTGGTAGGGTGTTCAAAAATTACCTTAACTCTACTAGCTAATTTATTAACCAATAATGTATGTACAAAATCTCATAAATTAGTATAAATAGTGTGGTAAAAAAACATAGCCTCTATTCTAAAAAAAAAACTACGAGATAAAATGAAAACTAAAATATATACCGTGTTTTTTACAAAAAAAAAAATAAGGTTTTTTTTAAGTTGTCGTATTGTATACTAGACAGTGTTTCGAGAATGAGGGGGGTATAATTTTTTACTATTGTCTTAGACTAGTTTTCATATTTTGTATCAACGTTTAACCAACGTATTAATCTACTAAATCCCCTTTGAATAAAATTGTGGCGAGTATGTTGGGTAGACCTTCTAAAAAATATGTTATTTTTTAAGATGACATGATGAGATATTTTATCGTAGTCTTAATTTGAAGGAATATTACAAAGTTAAAGGAATTTTGCAACGTAGTTGAATTTTTTAAAGCTTTTATCCGTAATTCTATGAGCTAACTAAAAATATATATAGTTATTGTCATAAATGCAAAATTAACACATTTAAGCCATCAACAATATAGATGAAGAAATAATGTATAACATAATACTTACACCTATAGATTCTTCTTTCTTTTTCTCTTTCTTTTTTTCAATTTTTTTATTATGATTGTGAGCTGTATTTGAGGTAATCTGTTAAGTATTCAAATATGAATTACCTGGATTGATGGATTATAATTGGGTATGGAGTGTTTAATTGGTTTTGGGTTAGGTATTCAAGACCATAGCTGTTAAAAACTTATAATATATGATCGTATCTTATGATTTGTATCGTCTCATTTGGAGAAGGATACGTATGCCATCATGTATCCTTTTTGTATAAAAATCATACGATGCGATCACGTATTTTACGATTTATACGCGTATCCTGATTCTATACGTACCATACGATTACTTATTCGAAAAAAGTTGAATCTTATTTCAAGAAGCGAAACCCCAAATGCATTAATCTAAGCTGTTTGATCTAATTATGGCATCTTTCAAACCCTTTAATAGAAATTCAACCTCAATGTAGGTTTTATATAAAAGAAATAACCATACTTCGATTGTATTTTGTCTCACTTTTATTTTCCTAACAAATGTAACATAAAACCTTAATGTAATAGGCTCCTGTTGAGATACTTGAAATTTTGCATCTTAAATTTTTTAAAAATATAAGCATAGTTTGTTGGTGTGATTAAGTGTATCTACTTCTTAATTATATTTTAATTATGATTAACGTTATTAAAACATAAAATAAATTTAGAATTTTGACAAAGCTCCAATTGACAAAACTCAAATATGATAGATATTATCAAAAAAGATATAAATATTTAGTTCTTAGAAACACTGAAATATCTAGCGCTCTAGAATATTCTTGTGAAATATCTAGGGTTTTTATTGTGAGAATTTATCTCATGTGTAATTTTAGAATTACCTCTAAATTTATCTTATATGAAAATATCTTTATACTAGAGTCTTCCATAGAGTAGTACAAATAGGGATAGGTTCTAACCATTTTGTACCAAGCCAAAAAAACGTTTGAGTTAAAGTGCAATATAAATACTCTTCTTCCCCACTCTTGTCTTTAGTATTCCCCATCTTTCAAAAATGTTGTTCTACATAATAGAAACTCCTACTCTTCCAGCAAACGTATTTCAAGATACACAATACGTATCCCAATTTGAAAATATTGTTCAAGACTATTACAATTGCGTGTTCATTGACATTTGAGTTGGGTATTCAAAGTAAGGTTAGACCAAAAATTTTATATGTATTCTAAACAAGAAAATTTTATTTTGGGTGTTCAGTTGACCATGGATCCATCCATGTAGAGCCACCTCTGGAAATTCTACGTCCATGCAGGATGAGTATATTTCCATGGGAAAAAGAGAACTCAACTCTTTGATGAAGTTACTCAAGGGTGTGCTTATTGTATGGGTGTTGCGAGACTTTAACTCGGGGTCATGGAATAGGATTCTCAAGATACGCGGGCGAGCGATGCGAATGATCTAGCACGAGCCCATTATAGCTGGTTTTACCATTTTGAAAGGGAGTATGTTACTAGTCGCCATAGCAAAAAGGGTATATCGATATGATCTCACCGGTGACTAGAAAAGCAGGAGGGTTCGGAACATATGTCGACATCAATGTGGCGGGAATGTGTTGCTAAGTTCGTAGCGCGTCAGTGTTGCCTATATAAGCTCTTGGAAGGTTTCTTTAAAACCGTAGTTGTTTGTTTGTGGTCGGAAATTTTACATTGTCCATATACTTCCCACTAGGAAGTATTTGTTGTTCGTTCTTCCCCCTCGTAGGAGTATTTTGCTTGGTTGTTCGTTATTCGGCTTCAATGTTAGGCGTGGCGGCTTTAGTTACTGTTTTGGAATAACTGGTGATTTGTTTGATTGTGTGATTAGCTTAATCAACTTAGCTGTTTCACAAATTTTCATTGCTCCGTGGATTTCTTCTTTGATTGAACTACTTACATTGTTTTACAAATTGTTTCATGTAAACCGATTAACGAAACTTTCGAATGAATAAGTCATAACTAGATACAATCAAAAATCACTTTTGATCCAAATACAAGTTTCTCCCATCGTATTTAAAAAGACAAAAGCACAAATATTTAGTTAGTTCGTCTTAAAACCTAATCTTCATTGGAGATCGACGTCCTACGAAGGAACCTCACTGTGGATAAGATAATACAGTGACAGGGTTTGTAACTGCAACTCTCCTAGAGCCCCAGTACTCCATACCTTTCATAACAAATGGGTAAAAAATCTTGAATAATAACCAATGGCAAACCACGCTGCTTGTCTATAGTTAGTCGTGCGCAAGCAGGTTATAATCATCACCCCGATTGAATTCAAGGCATCCCTCAGAAAGATCAGTAACCCCAAAAGCGAGCACGTCAAGCAGAACTGCAGCAGTTGCAACCCTTATTTCTGAAAAACGTTGTAGGAAAACTATTGGACTGCTCTGAAATTTGAACCAAAAGCTATATGGACACAGAAGTAGTAATATATTCCAACCGGCAGCACTCGTTATATAATTCTTCCTGTGTATGGATGCAATTTGAACTGTCATGTAAAAGTTGCCAAATTTGGAGAGATCACCGATAATAGGCCATGTGCCTGGATGACCGAAAAGGAGACGAATCGAAGGGGGAAGATTTTTGGATTATAGCTGAAGGATTGGCAGGTTTCTTTTTCTCTTGCTTTGTTTCAGATCGAAGCCACGACTCAACCACTGAAAGTAGATTAGCAGAGTTCTTCATCTCACCAAGCTCAGATAATTTTTCAGTCCTCTTTAATTCGCCATCTTGGATGTCAGCCAAATCCGTCACCCACGTTTCCAGTCCATCAAAAATACAGGTTGCATACACAATGGTAGCTCCTCTCTACCCAATAGCAGTCCAAACAAGATATAAACAAATAAATGCCTTCGTTACGATTTGAGAGAGAGAGAGAGAGAGAGAGAGAGAGAGAGAGAGAGAGAATTGTATTTATCTCAAAACAAGGAGCAAGAGAAGTACTGAGGATTGCCCAAAGCTTGCTTATACATCAACAGAACCGACCACTAAATGGATGTGCATAATATCCAACTACATGTGATAAACCAAAAAATTGGTAATACAGCTTTTCCCTGGCAATGAGAAAACCCCAGAGAATACTCAAGGAAAATCTATTGGATAAGATAATTAAGAGAAGCACAGAATTAAATAAGGGCCTGCAAGCCCATTCGTTGCATTTCTCTCAGCCTCCATATGGGAAAGATAGCGCCTTCTCCGAGTTCTTCCACATCTACTAGTTGCATTGCCCATAAATAGTATACAGTGTGGATTGTATCCTGGTTAAGCATTCCACAAAAGCAAAACTAATATCAGACGATTGGATTTGAGAACAACATATTAGATTCCCAGGAGAACTCGTCAGAGATAAATAAAAGATTCGAGTATGAGTACCCAATACTTAAAAGAATTCTTTTCAGTCCCAACGAAACATAAGTTAACTTCAAGATGGCAGAAAATTGATTATGAACGTTATATTTCTTCCACGTGAATGTGGCACGTTTGTCCCAAAATCGTCTACAATGATATTGTTCAATATTAAGATGCAAATCCTAATATTCAAGACGGAAACACCAAATTAGAAAAATGTTTCTTGAGAAGCTGTCTTATTTTTTAACCACAGACCGTATCAGTAAAAATTGCAAATGAACATTATATGAACAATAGTCGAATATTATCATACAGCATATAGCTAGGATGCATTAAACTGCAATAGAAGGCTTGGCATTTTACCTTGCCCCCTTCTGTGATGGTACCATGTCTATCACGTACACAATGGATCTGCTGTGTTTGGAACTGTGACAAGAGGGAGGCATAAGGACCATCAGTGAAGTCATTCAATTCAAGGAAAAAAAAAGCTAAGTGCCAATAAAGTGCCTACCCCAACAATGATGATGGGACTGTCCCCCATCATTTTGGTCTCTTTATGTTCAACCTCAGATATGTGAAGAATCTGCATTACGGAGAGAGATGAAGAAACCCACACAACAACAACAACAGCAGAACCCAAATGCGTTGAAAAGGAGATATTTTTCTGTGTGTTTAGCAATAAAACTTAAAAAGAAGATTTTTATGAAATGAATTTTAGCAAATTTCTCTCACTTTCGGCCAAAACAAAAATTCTAATCAGCAAGGCAACCACATGCATCAAAGGGTCTTTTCGGATGATCAGTCATCAGTCACATTGGGACGGAGACCAGGCCATGAATGCATAATATGCATCTATAGGATAAGTCCTCAAGTCATGGTTGTCCAGAGGAAATGAATATGATGGAATCAGAGTTGGTAATGGAAAGCAAAATAATAAAACTGGGATGTAGAACAACTATTAAATTTAGTACCAATGCAAATTAGCTGTGTCAACACAATTTAGATACTCGTTTGTAGAAAAAATTAAGAAATCAGCATATCCCAACATTTTCTGTTTTATATAAGCCATCAGTTTGCAAGATATCAGCATATCCATTTGTCTTGGGCGATCACTTGACCTGTAACCCATAAAAACAAAAGGAGATAACTAGCCACTCACTAGCACCCCTTTACTAGGAAAGCTCTGCCTAGCCTCATTTGATAACATAAATTTAACTGGCCAAACAAAATCAAATTCAAGGTAATAAAAAGCTGGATTAAGAGTGTAGATTTCTCTCATTTGGTCAGCATAAATAAAACGTCTAACCTTGTTTTCAAAAAAGATACCCTGGGTTTCAAAAGCCTTCTTCTCTGCTTTACACCGCTCAATCACTTCAGTGCTGCAATATTTCTTCAGAACTTCAAAATCTCTCTGCATTTAGTGAAACATTAGTTAACAGAGATTCCAACACTCTATTACCAACAAATAGTGCTCCCAAAATATGACATAACAAGAAAATATGGTAAGAAATAAGATATGATCAAGGCAATCCCATTAAGAATTTACCTTATAATAAGCATTAAGTACTGGTCTAACCACTTCCTGAACCTCAGCCACAAAATCCTGTAAAGAGAAAGACCTGAAGGGTGCAACTTTATTGTCAACTCATGTGGAAAATAGTTTGATGAAAAGGAGACGGATTCTTAAGAATAAACCAGTCGAAAAACATACGGATCACGGCGACGTATTTCCTTCAATGAAACAGCGGTAGCTGTTTCTCCAAAGACAGTTTCAGTGGCTCTGCAAAAGAAAGGAGGGTCGAATTACAAACTAACACTCTCAGCTTATGAAAGGTAATTATTTGCAGTAACGTGAACAAAACATGAGAAGCATACCCGTGAATTTTATGAACGACTGGATTATCAGTGGTCTCCCATCTGTCTCGTATGTCTTCTACAAACTGTCATTTCCCAATGAGACAGAAATTATTAAAGCAAAATCAAAGGAGACTTGAAAAGAAAATATGAAGTTTTAAAAGGTTAATATACTCCCGAAGTAGGCTCACAAAAGCAGGGTCAAGCATAATAGGCTTCACGTGTATTGGAGCCCGTGGAGACTAGAATGCTAGTTTTTCTTTGTTTTCCTAACAGAATTCCAGCTTTTTTGTATATTTCTAACAAACCTAAAAACCATCTGTAAGTGACATGAAAACGATTCTTATTGCTCTATGCCCCTCCATCCAGCACTTCATTATGTCCATTACAGCTTGACTACATTCCTCTCCTACAATACATAAGACCTAATTTATCCTGAGGAAGATTTCTTCAACTGAACTCTTTAGCGCACTAAATTCAACAAATTCAGCCACATTATGTCACTAAGAGAAACATTTAACGTGACCGAAACACTTTATATCTAAACCCAATCGCCCTCGTGTAGTGTAAATCTCAAAGATAGGCTCTTTGGAAAAAAAAAATCAGTGCTGAAAGCCCTCCTACAACGGAGTATCCTTGGCATGGACTGAGAAAACATGGCACAATGATGGGACCAGGCGGTTGAAGTAGATCTGCCAATTTAAAAGAAATATTATTAGAATCTCATACCTCCTGACCCTTTGCCACCATGGGCTCGCTATACCCAGTGATGCGCTTGGAAATAGGATGACCTTGCATCTTCTACAAGAAAGGCAATTGTTACCGTCTAAAAGCGAGAAATAAAGTAATTAGAAAATTCCAATACTTACTAGTAGATAATGTGGCAATAACAATTTACCTTCTTTGCCTTCTCTTTGAATGCTTCCCACATCTTACTCAACCTAGACTGCTTTGGAGCTACGACAGCAACATCTGTCCTTGAACTTCTTTCCCCAGTTGAAACTGCATACTCAAGGTGCTTTCTCTTACTTGGGTTACCATTCAACTCATCCTTTACAACGTCGTATCCCTTCTTTGCCAAGTCCATGGGTTTCGCCTCCTTCAGTTTTTGGAAGGCCAGGGAAACTTTAGGAGAAACAGAAGAAACGCTAGACTTGAACTTCCGAAAAAATGTATCTGCAGCATCACTAGTCCCTGGTTGTTGCTGCTTATTGTCTTCAGACTCTGCCTTGCTTCCGCTTTTCACACCAGCTCCATCTTCCGCAGCAGTGGCTTTAAATTCAGAGGATTCTTGCTTCCCAGATCGAAAAGTGTCTTTGGCCTGAACAATAGAAGAAACTGTGAAGTAAATTAAGTGCTTTTACCATGTCGTAATTTTTGGATTAGATCCTGAGCATGTTGACAATTTATAAAGTCAATCTTACCTCCTCCGTGGCCGCAGAAATTTTCTCTTTCAGATTGGCAGAAACCTGTAAATAAGGAAATAGCACATAATCTGAGGTAGATTAAACATGTGGACTGGCTTCTGGAAGTTTCCTTTTCTTGCTGAGAAAGGGAACTTAAAAAGAGTAGCCATGACAAAAACAGTTCCATTTTGTCAAATGTGTCAATGACTCAATATCCAATTCATCACATATGATTCCCCAACGCATAATGAATTCATTGATGAATGTATAAACACATGCAATATAGCTTACAAACTTCCAAAGATACACATCACCAATATTTACATGCTTGAGATACAAAACTTCCATTTCTGCGGAGATACCAGAAAGAATCGAACATTAACTACCAAAATTCACAGGCTTGGGAAGTAGAATCATGTGCCAAATCAAAGGGGCCATTTACGGAAAATGGGGTCAGACCTTCTTTGCTGTAGCTTCAGCCTCCGTCCATACCCCATCCACTTGCTTGTAAAGCTTCTCAGTTGTTTGCTTTGTTCTGCATTCGCCAGTTTTCCACTCAGGCCTTCATTGGAAGTGTCTGCCCAGCCTTGACATACAAAAGTATGTCTAAGCCTTTAAACGACTAACTAAAAAGGTACAAAACTAAATGACTCAATTCAAAATTACCTAACTTTCAAATCTTCTGTGACCCCTTTTAGCTCCCCTGCTTTCTCCTTCAATTCCTTGACTGATTGCTGGAATTCCTGGTTTCTGCTAGTGAAATGGGAACATGAGAGACTATAACAATAACAATAACATAACCTTCTGCATCAAACATCCTAAATCCTAAGTAGGTGTTCCTAGAATAATCTTATTGGCTGGTTAGCATCAATGATGAAATTCCAACTGAACTCAATTTCATCACGAATGTGGCCGCAGAAGAAATAAGCTCAAACTTCTTTCTTTCTTTTTCATGAACTAAGGGCGCCCGGGCCAGCTTGCGTGCACCTCGACAAATCTGGGAACCAATCCCACCGTCCACTAGAGGGAGCCCACTTAAAGCCTAATCAAAACTCTCGTATGCACTGGCCCGGTTTCGAACCTGAGACCTTAGGAGACCTTAGGAGGAAGCAAAAACCCAGAGATTCAGGTCTCGACCACGAAGCCAACCCTGGCTTGAAATGCGCTCAAACTTGACAAAGATGAAAGAACCAGAAAAATGCAATTGACAATTAAGGTTCCAGACGATTAACAAAAGAAAAGGTTAACTAACGAAAAAACATAACCTCACCTGTTAGCTTCGCCTTTAACTTGCTTAGAAAACTCATTAAAGACACTAAATTGGCGATTACCCAAGTACCCATTTGCATGAAGCAATCTTAATCTCGTACTTGAATTAGAAACCTGCAAAAAAAAAACACAACGTTGACATAAACTTAATAAAACACAAAACCCATAAACAAAAATACAATCCAATAGCATGCAGACCCATATATGAATGCATCTTCAAAGATGAACCCAACCTGTTGAGATATAAATATCTGACGATTAAAGAAGCGGTTAGAGAGCAAGAAATCTCGGACAAGCTTTCTGCCAGCCATCAGAAGTCGAGAAAAAAATTTGTATCTTTCTTTTCTCCCAGAACTGAAGCGGTGGTATTTATCTGGGTTTGAATGGAATTAAACAAGGAATTTTTTTTACAGATAGGAGACTTGGGGGAGAGGAGATTGCTAGGGCTTCAAAATCTGGAAGGGTTTGACGAAGGACCGACTTGCCGCAATTATTGCTTGTCGGGTTAGGCCCAAGTTTTGCCTTTGGGCTGGGCCCAACACTTGTCTTTGGGCTAAGATTTGAACCAAATTGGTAATGGACCTTTTTTTTTTGTAAATTAATTCCAGACCTATATATCTCGAAAGAAAACCACCGGAAATCAGTAGAGTAATAAACTTGAGTAACTGAAAGAAAGCGAAATATCTTTTCAAAAAAAAAAGAAATCGCAATAGATTTCTGAGATCGGAAGAAAACCCAGGCGTTATTCATTTGGGGGATTCAAAATTCCTGAGCACGGTCTCCAATAATTTTCACTATCTATCTTTCTCTACTCTTTACTCTAAAGAAACAAATAAATGGTATATCCATATTAATGAAGGGTGTTGTTGGCATTATTTGAATGTCAGGATGGAGACTTAAGTATTCAAAACACAAAAGATGAGTACATAAGTATTTTCCGGGACAGAATCCTTGTTTAAGTACCCCATATATGAATGGAGAATTTTTCAAGACTAAAATGGTTGGTGTGTATGACTGGAGAATTTTCCGGGACCAGGTCACTTGTGCCGAAAAATGTCTGTACATTAATTTTTGCGCAATTTCTGCCGCAGAATTGAATAAAAGTGGCTAGAATTGTATGAGAACTGAGGTACTAACACTTCTCTTTTCGGTACAGATGAATTGACTATGAATTAACCTCCGCATCTTCACCTTATTTTGGAAAACTCTTGGCTGCTTCTATACTACAATAGGCATTATTCTTAATTTGGAATCGAGTAATGTTGTTCTTAATTTGAAGATTTGATGATATGATAAGGCAGTTTTGTAAAGGATAAAACTGTAAAATTTGCACAAATATCTGTGAGTGGGGATTATGGGGATCGAATTTTATTTATTTATTTATGTGGATCGTGTTCTTAATGCCAACGAGTATCCAGTGATTATGTAACATATAGTCATCCATTTGACATAGTTTGTCCTATAACACATGTATACATAGAATCTAGAATTTACAGATTTGTTGAGGGGTAGAAAAGGATTGTGAAATCTAGTTGGGGGTAAACATGTACTTCTACTTTCTTTCTTGAATAATCTTTATTATACGTAATCATTTTTTTACTTAACTTAAACGACAGAGGGTTTGAATATTTGATATGATTGACAGTCAAGTCCAGTATTAAGTATTACGCCATTACGGTACATAACACTCAATATATGAAACCGTCTGTGAAAGGAAACGAAATCGTTTTCTTTCACGGACGGTCCATTCGTTTTCTGTCATGGAAAGTTTCATGTACCGAGTGTTGTGTATGCTAACATTTTTGTTTGATCAACTTTAAACATTTGCAACATGGTATACCGTTTAGGTGAGGATCTAATTCATTTACACAAACTGTTACTAGTTAATATTTGCATAGTTAATCAACCATAAAACTATGAGTATATTGGTTTTCCTTTTAGAATTTGTAGTGTTACAACTAATGTAGTTCATTGTAGTCTGTTTTGAAATATTTAAATATCCATCCTCTTTATTTATGCCATGTAAGAATTCATCCCGTCCTTTTTTCATGCTTATATTTTCATTCCCTTAGTGTGTGAATTACCTTTCTTACCATTTTTCATATGATATACATATATTATGTTATATTGCTTTCCTAATTTAGTGGGATTGGATTGAATTGTTTTCCCAATTTAGTGGGATTGGATTGAATTATTTTCCTAATTCAATGGGATTTGGTAAATTTAAATATGATTGATACCTTTTATTTTTATTTTATCATTGAATGTTTTTGAGGAATCAATTTTATTAGGGATTGGATTGAATTGTTTTCCCAATATAGTGGGATTGGATTGAATTGTTTTCCCAATTTAGTGGGATTGGATTGAATTATTTTCCTAATCCAATGGGATTTGGTAAATTTAAATATGATTGATACTTTTTTTTTTTTTTTTATCATTGAATGTTTTTGAGGAATCAATTTTATTAAGGATATGACATGATAAGATAACCACATCTTCTCATGTTTTCTTCATTCTTCGAGTTGGCCAACCAGACAAATAAAAGTCATATTTTTCATTAATCTTATTACACGGAACATGGCTAAATTACCATAAAAAAAGAAATAACATGACATACTCAAATTGTTACATGGTTAAATTACCATGACATTACATGGTTAAATTACCATGACGATTACAATGTGAACACGATAAATATTCCATGATTCGAATAAATATTTCATGGTAAACAGTTCAAATATGGTTAAATTACCATCAAAACAAGTTATCGTGATTAGCGCTTCATGGTTAAATTACCATGTCGATTTCAACATTTCATGACGATTCATATACCGACAAGAACCCAACTTCCAAAAAAATCCATCTTGTTACAAGGAAAAAAAATAATGCCCATTTAATTTCCAAGAAAAGGAACTCAACATTTTTAATACCAATCGGAAACCCATCGAGTTCGGACTATGGCCATCGAGATCGAGTTCGGACGTTTGACGTCGCCGTTGAGTTCGATCTTGGCAAACCCATCATCTTCTGCATCAACCCATCAAACCAACCATGGGTTGACGGAGCCGGTCAGGGATGGTGAGGCAAATGACGAGAAAAACGGAAGATGGGGACAACAGAGAATGGAAGATGGCAAGGATGGAGGATTGCGAGTTGATCCCATTCATGGCGGAGGAGGTAGAGCACCGATTCACTCCCGGTTCGGCAACAAGTGGGCCACCATCGCCAGGTTCCACAACGGCCAGTTGAACAACGTGATCAAGAATCACTAGAACTTCGTGCTCAAGCGGAAGCACGCGATGGCGGCGATCGACGGTGTCAAGGAGCGCGGCGGTCGGAGAGGCCGTTGTCTCCAAAATCTGCAAATATATTTGAGGGGGAGGGGGATGTTGTTTAATGAGTTTTCTGAAATTTATGGGATTTGTTGGGTGATCATCTTGAGATCCAAAATTTCAGGGATTAGAACGGAACTCGTGGGACAGTACGGAAATCGTGGGATTTGTTGGGATATGTTTTCGTCCCGCTCTTCCGGTGCTATATATATATTAATTAGGGGCATTGTTGGTATTAAAAAAAAGTAAGAATGAAAACATAACAGTTCAAAAAGTGAATGATGAATACTTAAGTTGGATGAGGAATGGGGATGGATTTTTAAATCTCCCTTTTTTTTTTTCCTTCTTTTTGAAAAAGGTTTGGCTATTTTTTTTTCCTTCTATTTTTAGACTTTATAAGACCCAATAAGACGTGCTCGAGATGTGCATAGGACACAGGTACTACATGACTTGTGACTTGCCCTTGGGCCAAGTCAAGCCTAGAGTTTTCTAACACGGCACGGTACGTCACGAGATATTTAATAAATTGGCTAGATGATTGTTAGTATGATGGTGGAACTTTTCAAGACTAAAACGGTAGTTGTGTATAAATGGAGGATTTTTCAAGACTTCTTCACCTTTCATGAGGAAAACTTTTGTTTGCTCCTATACTAGATTAGGCATTGTTCCTAATTTGGAATCAAGTAATGTTGGTGTTGTGGTATTAATGGGTGACAATTTGAGGTGACAATTTGATTAAACAAGAAGGAAATTTTGTAAAGGAAACGGTTAATTTTTTTTTTTGATAAGTAGTTAAAATTTGCTCATAAGTGAAAGATTATTTGGGTTGTGTTATAATGTCTTGACTAACTTATTAATTTCGAAGGAATCTACATTAAATAAATTTCGCTTGCTCTGAGTAATATTCATGACCGATTAATCCCCGATTGACATAACTCTTATATTCTTGAATGAAAAACCAACTTAAAATTAACTAGCCCTAAAATAGGATCACATTCTATATGTAGCACCACATGCCAATAAATATCCACTGAT
Source organism: Rhododendron kiyosumense (assembly GCA_019656275.1). Classification (NCBI taxonomy): domain Eukaryota; kingdom Viridiplantae; phylum Streptophyta; class Magnoliopsida; order Ericales; family Ericaceae; genus Rhododendron; species Rhododendron kiyosumense. Next base: position 878,375 of record BPLS01000158.1, on the reverse strand, counting down.
TGTTTATCATCATACATGAAATTTCTCAAGTATGTCGTTTTATTGAGGGGTAGCAGTTAGCAAAGGATGCTCAAATCTTCTTTTTTTTTTTTATCATTGATGCTCAAATCTATTTGCTCTTAAATATTTGGCAGCCTTTGGGCAAACTTTTGAAGGGTCTTTTTGGGCTTTTAGAACAAGCAAAAAGACTTATGTGGGCCTAGATGTAAAGAGCTACGGAATTTATTTGTACAAGCAAAAAGTAGTAGTATTTTTTTAACAAGCAAACACCTTGGCATAATCAGTTAGCCCAGAAAACATGTCTTCTACCAAAAGACTTTTTTTTTGGGGGGCAAAATAAGCAAAAAGACTCTAAAAAATTTGTCCAAAGGCACTTTTCCTCCCTTTGTCTCGCAAAGACATTCTATTAAGAGAAGAAGAAGAAAAGAAAAAAAAAACGTGCAATTTTGGACGGAAAATAAGGTACTTCCGTGCATAGTTTTTACTTGGTTCTCTTAGAGATGGCAACGGGGCGGATCGGAGGCGGATATTGAACCTTCCATCCGACCTCCGAATCCGCCCCAATCCGCAATCGGATATATTTTCTTACCTCCGAATCTGCCCCGAATGGAGAATGGAGATCCGATCGGAGATTCAGATATCCGAATTTGAAAAAAAAATCAGTTTTTTTTTTTATCAAAAAGTGTATTCAGGGACCGATCGGGGTGTATCGGAGATGGATCGGAGGCGTATTTTTTATCAAAAAAATAGATTTTCAGATATTCGGGGACAGATCGGAGCGGATCGGGGATGGAGATCGAATTCGGGGTGGATCAGATTGGAGGCAGACTGACCTCTAAATCCGATCCGATCTCTAAATTTTTTTTTAAAAAATAAATCCGAATCCGCTCCAATAACTGAAAAATCCGATCCGTTTAGGACGGATAACGGATCGGATATGGACGGATCGGCCAAGATGGCCATCCCTAGCCGTTCTCTGTCTTGCCCTTTTCACCACCAATGTAATAGAGTAATCACAATATTAACCCGTGCTTCCAAGGACCAACTAAGGTACTCAAATTTTGTTTCACTTTCATGGACAGCGCGTCCTGACCTATTTATTAAGTGTGTCGTATTGTGCCGTGCTCTCTTCTAATCGTGTCATACTCATGCCGGCCTAACTCAATCGTGTCATACTCATGCCGGCCTAGCTCAATTGTGTCATACTCTCGCCGGCCTAGCCCAATTTCGTCCAACAAGAGAAACCCTTGCAACCAAAATGCCAAAATCAAAACACCACTATGTCAAGGTTCAACTGCACATAACTCAGCTGGGCTTGCACCTAAATTGCCCTGCTTCGCTATGCTTTCGGCCACAGATCATGTGGAAATCTCTAAAACAGCACTAGAATCTCGAGATATAATTCCGTGACTGAAAATTTACTGGTTGTTACGATGTATTAATTCCACAACACAAAACCAAAAGTAGCCCTGAACAAAACACATCAATTGGGCCAGTACCACTAACTAATTGCAAGCCTGATTGGCCTCAGAGAAACGCTGGGCTTGAAATGAAGCTGCCTTTTCAGAAACCAAACCTTGAATAAGCAGAGTCTTCACTTCCCAAGCAGTGTAAGGAAACCCATCTCTGGCGTAGGAGTTGAGCAGCGCAGCCGTTGACTGCTTCACCAGCCTCGCGAAAGCATTATCCCCGTCGTCGTTCCTTGCCGCTGCCTCTAACAGTGTCAGGTCGTATCTGTATCGCTCGAACGCCCTTGAACCGAAAACCTTTGATACTGTTGATCCCTGTGGTACCATCCGCGGCCATGGCTCTTTCCTGCTGCACCAAAACCTACAGAGTGTT
>BPLS01000158.1:790078-846533 GCA_019656275.1 Rhododendron kiyosumense | reverse complement strand
TTTTTTTTATCTAACTTAGGATATGAGTAAAGAACGTATCTTTTTCGATTAGTACGAGTATAAACGTATCTTAAGGAGATGTTACCATATAAGTCTGATGAAACACGGGCAAATACTTGAGATCCTCGGACTCCCCCCACGCCCTAACCAACTCCAGCGCCTTCACCCTAGTCTCCCCATCGCACCTCGGATCCTCAATCACCCTCACCATCTCGTCCAACACCTTCTCCGACGCCACCTCCGAGAACACCTTCTCGCAGTTGGACGTGCACGCCTCCAGCAGATCTAGCCCCAGCCTCCGCCCCTTGTCGCTCTTCCCCGACAGCTTCCGCTTCACCGCCCTCACGACCTCGGCCCCGCTGAACTCCTCGGCGTTGATCATGGCGCATATGCGGAGGTTCATCCCCCAGTCGGGCTCCTCCAGGTGGTCCGACGTCGCGTCGTCGACCATCCTGGACTCCGGCGTAGGAGGCTGGAGGATGGATCTCACCTTGGTGCTGACGAGCCGGGTCATCTGGGCGGACCCGGTTTTCAGCCTCTCGCCCAGCGAGGACGAGGCCAGCTTCAGTTTGTCCATGGTGGTAGTGTTGGAGTGTAGGGTTTGGGTTCGGTTAACCGACGTCGGCGCGTGACCGGTGCGAGATATTGGACGGAGAGAGAGAGAGAGATTGAATTGGTCTGGTCTGAGAGAGAGATAAGGGTGAGAGTGGAAATTGGGAATGTCAGATACGCGTGGCGTGTTCCTGTAGTCTCTTTTCCGTATGGTGGGGCCAACGATGACTAGATAGTTACGACCGAATTCAATTCAATTTGAGATTAAATTACACTATAATTATACACGCGTGAGTAAAATAAAAGTTTCTTTCAAATCAATCACTCCAAATGGTGAAAATAACAGTTTTAATTAATAATGCATGATAACGTGACATAGTTTAATTCATTCAGAGAAAATTTTTGTTTACACTGACGCTATAATAAATACTAATAGAATAGCGTTTGTTTTCCCAAATAGGCAATTTTCGTCACATGTGCGTTTACACTGACAAACCATCGGTCAAAATAGACCTTGGTTATCAAGCGGGGGTAAGCGGCATCCGATTTTTCATTTTGACACGAATAATTAAATTGAATTTGAGCATATATAAATTTGTATGTGTGGTGTGTAATCTAGAATAATACTAAAAGACAAATAATCAATTAAATTTATAAAATTAATTGTTTTTTTTTGTCAAAAAATAAGAAGATTGTTTTGATAAACGCCCAACAACACTTATAAAATAAAGATCAAGAACTTCGACAAAGCCGAAATATATACTCCGACCTGCGATTTTCTAAAAAAAAGGCCTAAACTGCTGGAAAAAAGAAAAGAAAAGAAAACCCTAACCAAAATCCCAACACAAATGAAAAACCAGGGGAGATCAAACATAAAGAAGACATCGAAGGGTTTAAGGTGAGAAAAGGGGGTCAAGAAGTGAAGCTACGGCGAAAGATATCTCCGACCTGCGATGGTTTCCCTCTCGACTTGGTTCCGATACATCGCCCACAAATTCGAGTACTCCGTCTCCCTCACCTGCAAGGTCATCCCACATGCCCTCCCCCTCTACTCCTCCGCCTATTACACACACACACAATGCATTTTCCTAATCGATTGTGATTTGTTTGCGTTTATTTCTCTGCGATATCTTACGATCAGTGTTTGGATAGGATTTTTCTGATGAGGTGTAGCCCCTTTGGACGGAGGGGTTTCATGAGTGATGAAGGGAAAGGGTTTTGGTTTCTACCCAAATCATTCATTTGAGCATTTTGGTGAGAAATGGAGAGAAGAGTACAAAAAATGATATTTTTTGATTGGCCTTTCCCTTCCCCACCCAATCTCATGCAAAAATGGTGAGATTTGGTGAGAAAAGACTCCCCTTTCTTATCTCATCCTTTCTCACTGTTAGAACATGTGGCTCACATATGAGAAGTTTTAGAAAATAAGGGCCAGTCGCGAACGCAGTGGAGTGAAGCAAAGCGCAACGAAGCGGAATGGAACGGAGTTATAAGGGTATTATGGTATTCAGGCCATAATACGGATTCGGACAAGAATAGAGGAGGTATAAATATTCTTTATTGTAAAACCCTATTACGCGATCATCAATAACAAAGACTACTCTCTCGCTCCCATGGACGTACCCAGTTGGGGAACCACGTATATTGTTGTGTCAATTTATTTTCTGTTTTATACTCGTGGATCGTGCACGTGTGTGTTACGATCCTAACACTCACCATCCAAAGGGGATGGGGCCTGTTTGGAACTTGAGGAAAAGAAAGGAAAGGAAAGTGAGGAGGAAAATTGTTCTTCGTTTTCATATTTTTCCTTCTTTTTCCCTCTGAAACCAAACTAGGAAAAATTACCTGGTATTGTTGTTCTATGATTTACTTGGTGCAGAAAAGACAAAGCAAGCTAAATCTCTGTATTCCATTTGCTTGGATTGGTGTTTCAATTTTAACTTGAGTGGTATTCTGATCCATTTACTTTCCTCACTCAAATGGAGTTCGTTTTCTTATAAGGTTGTTGGCGATAAGGAGCATTTTTAGCTTGTTAATTCGGTATATAAGTACTGTTTTTTAGTGTCTTTTTGGTTGTCTTTGGTGAACTTTTTCAACTTTGGACTTTATTTTTATACCTTTTCGGTTCCTCTCGTAGAGCCGAATGATGTGGTCTGAAAAATTGTACCCAAATTCAGTAAAAATTAAGAGAACAACAAAAAAGAGAGTGACAAGGGGCCTTACCAGTTACCACCCACACCATCACCTTTTTACCAGCATTATCATAATTAGCACCACTACCATCATCTCTGCATCTACGAAGTACAGCCATTGACACCGCCGCCTTTGGCTATAAAGTCCTCTTACATTTGGTTTGTTGACTCATGAAAACATCCATGAAGCTCCAAAACAGTGACTTTCTCCGCCAGTTCTCCATCTGCACATCTTCAGGAGTTTCTCTCTTCCATGCCATGAGCAATTCTCACACGGGCATCCATTATTCACCTTCCCTCATTTCATGCCTTTAACATTTTCGTGGGTCTCCTGATATATGTTTGTTGAATTGTCCTTTAGGAATGGGAAATTAGGTTTTCTTGAATCAAAAGCATAAGTTGGCTTATGGTGGTCTCAATTTGCACCACTAGAGGGTGTTGGATTGGTTTTTACGCTGTAGTGCTGTACAGGCTATGATATATCTTTAGGAGAAGGATATGGTGAATGCTCTGTGTGGATAAGACGAGCTTCATTTCTCAGTGGAACATAGTTTAACCTTGTAACCATCTTGGGATGCATATAGGTGCAAACATGCAGTCAATCTGGCCTCAGCCTACTTCTCTTAAAGTGAACTCAAGCTGCTTGAATTTCACTTCCAGGGAACGCAATTATTCTGGCTCGACCATCTGGAATGTTAATTCTTCTTTGCCTCTGCAACAAGAAGTATTTTGTTTCGTTCAATATATTTAGTTATGGTGGAACTGAGATTATCTTCACTTCGATGTAGAACTATAGAGGAGGTCAAATAACTGAGAGAGAAGTTGGTGATGCTATATGGAAACATCTATTTCAAGGAAAGTTGACATACTTCCATTGGAACAAAGGAGAGGAGATGGCCCCAACAATAGCAGGGCAGGGCGGAACTCTTCTTGTGCGGAAATTACCAGCAGCAGATCCAATGTATGGTTGCTGTTCACTAACTGGGAAAAGAGGATACATTTGTTTGTAGTCATATGTTATGATGTTATCCTCTCCATCTTTTGATACTAAAGACAAATTTCATGGTCTTATATATTGTCACTCTATGCATCTTCAATATCGCAAATAAGTGGTACCTTTTTTTTAACACCAAATAAGTCTTACATGTGATAGTCCTATGCATCTTCAATATCGCAAACAAGTGTTCCTTTTTTTTAACACCAAATAAGTCTTACGTGTGATAGTCGTTTTCACATGCTTTGCAACAATCCTTATCTTATTATTAGATGAAAATATGTGCTCATGCTCGTTTCTTAGTTCATTGTTTTTTGTATGTGGTTTACTGTACTCTACGGATGGCTCTTTTATGTCTTATCTTGCGCTTATATATGTGCCATATGTGCAAGACATTTTGCCCTTTCTTTTTTTAAACAGTTTTTGGGCTGGTTAATCCAATCAAGCTTGGTCATCGTACGGCACTAGAATAGCAATTCAGAATGATACCAAATCAAATGGGTTAGGTGTTTCAAGCTTTGCTTGTATTGTTGTCGTAGACGTAGCTTCAATTAACCTCTCTGTCTTTAAGCTGGCGAGATTACTTGCCAGGATTATCCCAGACCTCTGGTATTTTGATGTCAATACCGAGTTTGCCCCCATATCTTCGAGTGCGTATCATGCTTCTACTGAATATGTTGCTCGAACCAGTAAAATCACAAGTCCCTGCTGATTTCTGAATAAGGCACCTAATCTGCTGAGCAATTCCATCCTCCATTTAAACAGATTAGTTTCTCGGTGCATAAATTTTTCTCATTGCATCATCTGTGGTTTTGGTCATGCTAGCACCATTTGTGGTTTTCTGCTGTTTTTTTCCAATTTCCCCCCCTTCATGACAATGGACTCACATTGGTCTGTGGTCATTGCACACTGGGGGTTTCCTTTGCTGCCAAACCCCCCCAATCTGGACGAAGGTGGGATTCAGTGGGCAGCTTTATTACTACCTAGAAACTTGATTGGCTTGGCTAGCTGGCACTTCGGTTCTAATTGCTTCGTAAATTCTGTTTGTAGCATCAGATATCTTGTTTGGTGGTGGTGTCAGCTTCTGTGTGAACGCGTTCTGTGTGTATTTTCTGGTTTGGCACTTCCCTTGACTGCATAACACATTATTGGCAGGCGTGTTTTTGTTGGAGATGTGGTGGTTGTGAAGGACCCTGAAAAATCGGACGACTACCTCGTCCGAAGATTGGCTGCCATAGAGGGCTATGAAATGGTATCTACTAACGAAAAAGAGGAGCCATTTGTTCTCGAAAAGGATCAGTGCTGGCTGTTGTCCGACAACGAAAACTTGAAGCCCAAGGTATGCCATTTTCTTCATTGATTGATTTTGTGCACAGGCTGAATGTGTGTGTTTTCTTCTTCTTCCTTTCTCCCCTACTTGTAGTGATTCATGTTTATCAACTTAGTAATTTGTGTTTTTTTTTTGGGGGGGGGGGGAAGCTAATCCTAAGCATATCAGCACCAAAAGAAATAAATGTACAGTGAAGCTCAAAACACAACCTACAAGCAACACACTAACCACAGCCGCTGGCCAAAACCTCTCTGACAAGTTAACAAGAACTAGCCTAGAAAGAAACAATAGACAAAGAGACAAAACAAGAACAACCAGTGAGCTGAGACCCACAAATTAGGATGCTTCCGCCCAAAAGTTTGAGATTCTGAATACTTCTTTCGATTTTCATACTGCAAAGATGGCGGACTAGCCATATCACTCTTAACTCTTGATGGAATTGAGTCAACCACATTTGAATAGCACCATTACCAATACTCTCGTCATCTTGCTCGCATCCCTAGTTTTGGAATCCACTTTATACTATATGCTTCTTGCCTCACCTTAAGAAGAAACATTATGATTTACGGGCATTATCCCTCTCCACACACCAAAGTGGTGATTCTAAACTGTTAGTTTCTACATGCAAGGCAGTATTTCCCTTGGTGGAGTTAACCACTTGATTGGAACATCCATCAGTGGTTCAGTCCTCTTCCTTTCTCTTTTTGAAGGCGTCCTTCCACTAACATCCTTGACCATATTGAGCACCTCTTCTTTCGTCTCCTTTCCTGTCAAATCTACGAAGCATGATCCAAGTCCCAAGGGGCTTCAGTTACTATCTCCTTAGCATGTTTGGGGTATGGGTAAATCCGTAACACCTTGAATAGGTGGTTGACAGTTCATGATTTATTAACTTTTTTTTCCCTGTTTCCCTTTCTTAATTGCAGGAGGCCAAAGATAGCCGAATCTTTGGTCCCGTATCCATGACAGACATAGTTGGCAGGGTAATATATTGCCTGAAAACCGCCGTAGATCATGGTCCTGTGCAGAACAGGTGAGCTGATCTCAGCAACTTGAACCAAATTAGCTATATTGGAAAACTTCTTGTCTAAATGTGGTGTTATTTTACCAGTCATTTCAGCATGAAGAAGGATTCACCTGTATTGGAAGTCGAACTGGATGTTGATGAGATGTCAAAAAATCACAAAGCGTAGACGATGCAAATAAATATAAAACTCACCCGGTTTGTATGTACTTTGTTTTATTTTTTTTCATCCCATTCTGTCATATGATCTCTTTATTTCAAGTACAAATAAAGAATAAGAATTTGAATCCAATGTTCATGTGGGTAATGGGATCGTTTGGTTGATTTGTCATTTTCTTCCTCCTCGTTTCTTTTCATTTTTGTTTCCTAATGTTTGTGGTAATAGCCCTCCTATTTTCTCCTCTACTATGGACAGGTATGATATTGTCTTGTGGCAAGTAGCATTAGACAGCCACAAATGGCCACCTTTTTTTTGGGTGGTGGGGGGGTGAAAAAATGGCCACTTTATGGTTGCCCGTGTTTGGATCCAAGTTTTCCCGGTTTGCTACATTGAGTGTTGATTTGATTTTCAATAACCTAACATCTGGTTTATTTGTGGTTGTGACTGTGTATCGATGTATTGCGTTGTGCTGGAGCTGGCTCCCATCCCGATTCATACCATCCAGTTTGGGGTCCAGTTCGGCCATTTGTGGGCCCTTCCCGGACTGGCAAACTATAGCTTATTTATGCATTTCTCTTTCGATTAGCTTATTTACGGGCAATTATTTGTGTATTGAAAACATTACACAAACAACCGATAACTAGCTCCAATTATTTTCTGAAAGTGACTTAGATTAAATCACTCTTATTTGAGACGCTAGTTTCGTACAATCCAATTTCCGTTCAAATATACAAATGCTTTGAATCGTTGTAGATAAACTTCTGTCACCGGCTTTGGTAATTCCTGTTTCATGATACGGTAACCAGTGTATTCATGTGGAAGTTACACAAAAACTTGATCTTTTAATTTTATGTAAATTTCATTAGCGAGGTAATGGCATCCAAAGAAAGTCATCTTCTGAAATTTTAAATTTTTTATTTTGTATATATCTGATTTTGAATATTATTGATAATTATTCGTGTATAGCTACTTATAATCGCAATAATTTTGGCTCGATTTGATAAAAAACGGGTTATTTTACATTATCATTTCTCAATTTCTTTCATAAATAAAAAAAATAAGCACGTAATAATTAATGTAGTCTAAAGAATTATTTTAATGTACAAATGTAATGAATTGGAAAGCAAAAAACTTATGATATAATAAGTATATGTTCCAATAAAAAATATATGTCTACTAAGCTCGCCCCCCCGGATTAAAATCCTGACTCCACCATTGACTAAACCAGCTTAAAACTCGAGCTCGAATTCAGCTCAATTACTAAACAAGTCAAGTCATAAGTTGCTCGCGAGTTGAGCTGAGCCTTAACCAGTTGAGCCATGAGCTGGTCGCGAGCAACTCGGTTCGTTTGCAACCCTATTGTTTTTTTTATCCAAATTGCAACCCTATTGTGAGTAACAAAAAATATTCAATTTTTTTTTTTTATCCGCAAAAACGCCCAAAGGGCAAAAAATATTCATTCATTTCACTGTGTTGTACTTGTGTGGGCGGTAGTGATCTTTGGAAGTTTCTTATGGGGTAAAACTGTCATGTTTAGAAATGAAAGGTTACAATATGTAAAACAGAAAATTAATAGTAACTATATCAGTGCCAGGCACCAGCCCTAAAATAGTATTCCTCTCTCTCGAAATCTCCGACACCAAATCTTAATCCAAAATCGAACAAAGCTCGCAGCTCCGGCGACACTCGGCGGTCCCGGCAACGATGAGAACAGGTACCTCTCTCTCTCTTCGTCGCCGTCTTTTTCTCTCTCTGCTCATCCATGTCTCCTTCAGTTTGTTGTTTTATCTTGGCCCTTCCTTTCGTGTTGTTAGTTTTGGTACTCAATGAGATTCCACCTGCTGGTTAAACTTATAGTTTCGGATTCGGCTTTAAACTTAGTGGATTGAGTGATATGGTGAGAAAAGAAAAAAAACGGAAGGATAAGAGTTTCTCCCGAAATCACTCATTTGAATTGAATAATTTGGTGAGAAATGGAGAGAAAAGTACCAAAATGAAAATTTCCACTTGGCCCCTTCTTTTTTCTCACCCAATATTACCAAAGAGCTCCCCTTTCTTATCTTGTCATTTCTCACAATCAAAAGAACATCAAGACCCAATAACACCTTCAGAAGCTCCAGTTTTTTTTCTTTTTGTTTTCTTTTTTCTTCCATTTAACAATATACCCAACTTCAGACCAAACTTACCATAATCGATTGTATTGGCTGTTCAAAAAAATAAAATAAAATCGATTGTATTGATTTGGAAACTATGGAAAAGTCTAGTGACACCGCTTTTTTACTCCATCTCCATGGACACAAGTGTGTGTGGAGCTCACCACACTTATGTCTATGGAGTATAAAATGCGGTGTCACTAGCATTGCTCGGAAGCTATATGCTTGAAATGAAGCCAAGCCAAGCCAATCAGGGGTGTTGAGTTTGAGTTGGTTCAGCACATCACATTATGTGCATCATAGCAACTTGATTAGTTTCCATGGTGGTATCACATGAACCGAACCACTTTTTACATGTCAATGTGCTTGTTTCTGAATGTAAACGAGGGTAGACACTTATTTCTTCTTGGCGCGACGAGAAGCGATGAAGTAAGATAAGATACCTCTACCTGCAAAGATAGATTTCGACACCACACAATTCGGTCAAGCATTTAACATTTTCCACATTGAGTGAAGAGATTAATTTGATATCTTCTTATATCTAAGACATGTAAGCATGACCAGTGGCGACCTGGTGCCGTAACGGTACTCAAATCCATGTTTCCAGCATCCCAAACATATGAAAAAAATTCTTGCATGGTTCTCGTGTTTGTTACAGGTTATGGGCCAATAGGTGGAAGGTGTTTCTCCTGCTCAGAAGCTTCTGTAAGAGCAGCCAGTTTGTCACCATGCTTATCTCGCTACAACTACAAAGCAATTTCAAATATCAAAATTGTTTCTCCGAAATTCACCTTCAGGGGGATGTCTTTAGTGTGCAAGGCGGGTTCAAATGGTTTCGCAGGAAACCTGGAGTTTTCAAGACAAAACAAACTTGGGTTTTCCCAAAGCAAGAACAAGCAAAATGACAGAGATAATTCTGATAGCCCTGAAGAAGCCCGACGATTTCTTTCAAAAATTGGGCCATTATTATCTGGCACCAGTGCCGCAAAGTTCCAACCTAATGGAACACCTCCAGAACCAAGAAAAAAGGAGGAGAAGGATAATGTTTTTGGAAAGTTGAAGTCTAAACTTCCACCAAGAGCAAATTTCAAGATAGAGAAGAAGGCGGAGGGGTTTCAAGGGCATGGTGACGAGGATAGCGATGTTCGTGCTGCTGTTGATCTCGTAAGGAAACACATTTCTCAACTAGGTGAGGCATGTAATAGTAATGGTAGCAGCAGAGATGACTTATTGGACCAGTCTAAACAAGATGGTTTATTTGACAAAGAGGAAAACATGAGCTCCCCTAAACTTGCAAGTAAACGCAGTACTCCAATGGGGAACAAAAGTAGTAGAAATGATAGCAGCAGAGACTTCTTCTTGGACAAGTTTGAAACACTAGCTGGTTCACCCGGCAAAGAGAAAAGCACAAGCTCCCCTCAGCTTGCAAGGAAACGCATCACTCCAATGGGGAGGAGAAGTAGTAGCAGTAACGGTAGCAGCAGAAACTTCTTGGACCAGTTTAAACAAGATGGTTTATTTGGCGAAGAGAAAAGCGTGAGCTCCCCTAAGCTTGCAGGGAAATTCATTCCTCAAATAGGGAGGAAAAGTATAAGTAAGGGTAGCAGCAGAGACTTCTTGTTGGACCAGTCTGAGCAAGGTGGTGTAATTGACGAAGAGAAAAGCACGAGCTCCTTTGACTCCTCAAACCCTGGGGAACTGGAATCCCCTTTCCTTCAGCTTTTAAACAAACACAATACTCCAATGGGAAAGAACAGTAGGAGTAAAGGTAGCAGCAGAGACTTCACCTTGGACCACTCTGCACAAAATGGTTCAGTTAACAAAGAGAAAAGCACAGCCTCTTTTGACTCAAACGACTTTGTGAAACGTGAATCCCCTACCATAAGCAGACCAGTATCAAATTTTCGACGTAGATCTCCTATCCCTAGAGTCAAATTTGAGCTTATTTGTTCCGATTCTTTCACAGATTCAAATTTAGATGGTAAAAGAGAGAGCAATCTTCTTGAGCATGAAAAGAGAGAGGACTCTTCAGATTTTGTTGTAGGTTATAGTCACAATGAAGCGGAACAGAAACAACCTGTAGAAGACGATTTGAGTGCAATGAAGCTGCCGGAATTGAAAGCGCTAGCAAAGTCTCGTGGCATGAAAGGGTTATCAAAGCTCAGGAAACACCAGCTGTTAGAGTTGTTGAGTGGCGGTTCAACCTGATTTTCAGATGCATAAAGGAGAAGCCAAGTTGAATAGAGGAATTTCGCATTCTGAGGAAATGTTTGAGTCTGTTCATGCGCGTGTTTTCTGTAATGATACTTGTACCCTTTTCGATCACTTTAGTTTGGCGATTGATGGTGTTTTTGCCGATCCTTTTGAGTAACCATTTTTGTGGGGTTGAGCGAATTTTGCATAGTAATCCTTGGTTGAGGTTATGTAAACTTCTTTTCTTGTTCATTATTGTCTGTCCATCCCTCATCCCTTTTTCACTTTTGGAATGTTAATCCTAAAAGGTACGTCATTTTGTGTTTTTGATGACATACTTATTGTTATTTTCCTTTTGCTGGAAGGATTATGTACAAAAGTACTATAATTAAGAATAACACTAATATTCTGTTCCGCTAAAGTTCTTATTTTTAAGTAATTTTTTATTGCTTTACGAGATATGTTATTCTCTTATAATACATTATTTTTAATCCAAAAAATAAGTACTCATTTTAGTTAATGGAACACACGCTTACGCTCAGTGAGTATCCATATTTGGCTCTCTAATAAAAAAGGTTTATATGATAAAGCGTTAAAAGTTGGTCCAAAACTTGTGTCATAAGTGGGTAAAGAAAGAATTAATGGTCCATTTGATATTTTTAGAGTATTGGTTAAGTACAAAAAAGTAAAAAGAAAGAGTAGTATGTGCGGGCAGATTTGTATTTTTCTTTTCTTACTGGTATATTTTTGGAAAAGTGCAAAAGTGCAATTAACAAAGGAAGTGCGAAAGTGCAATTAACTTTTCATTTGAGGGCATATTAAGCGTATCCACTGAAAAATTTGGACCACAAAGTTATTGCATTTTGTCATGTCATATCAATTTACGGGTTCACAATTTCTTCTTCTATTTTATTGGTCTATTTTTCGCTTTCATCCACCCATATACTACTATAATTTGGTTAGTAAAATAATTTGTCATTTTTAGACAATAAAAAATTGTCCGTAAATTTATTGGTCAGCAAAAACTCCCCCTAACAACTCGTCAAAGATCACAATTCTCCCAATCATTCTCTCTCTCTCTCTCCCTCTCTCTCTCTTCTTTTTATCCTGAGCGCTTGAACAGGCTCTTGCTTGCGGGCTGTTCAATAATCCAAACAATCAAGATTCTTCGAAGTTTCCTTCGTCAAATTAGACAAATCCTTCTCTGCTAAGTAATTCTCTCTCTCTCTCTCTCGTCAACATCCTTCCCGTATAAAAATGTAAATAAAGAGAAGCGAGCCTTGTGTTACTTTCAAACCAATCTGAATTCGCATTCGGTGCGATGGGGCAACAACAATCCAAAGAGGAGTTACTCTACGAGAATGCTCTCAATGGAAACATTGAAGCTGTCAAATCCCTTTGCAGTGAGGGTGTAGGCCTCGAGGTATTGTTATCCTCCATATCTGTATCCAAAGCTATATGTACGAGTATAAAAGCAACTGAATTGCACATGATAAAGTGATACGGAAAAAAACCCACTTTGAGTTGATGATTTTTGAGTTCATGTTAATGCAGTGGGTTGACAAAGACGGAAAGACCCCGCTCATTGTGGCTTGTATGGATCCTGAACGGTTTATTTCGGCGAAGACTTTGATCGAACTAGGTGCAAATGTCAACGCTTACCGTCCAGGTATGTTTATATGTCCCAAATAGAGTGCTTCGGTTTGGCAACTACTAATATGAAAGGTAAATTTTTTGAGTAACCCATGTTTTGTTTTTGATAAGGAAATGTACTTATCGGGGATTTATTAATCGCGGTTTTGTTGGATGTTTGTGATTAGTTTTGGGTTTTGTGAAGCATGATTCACTCTAATTTGCGTTTCGCTGACTATTCTGGGTTCGACCTAGATAGAGTTATTTTGGTAATTGCTTGGTTAGAAAATAGATCCTATTCGCAACCAATGTAACTTGCTGTCTCCATTCTTCATTTGATAGATAGTGAAAACTGGTGGGAGCCGGGATGTACTAAATTATAGAGTTGGGGAATCGCGTAAAACCTGTGTGTCTTGCGTTCCGTGTTTTGTTTCTTGATTGTTCTTCTCCCGTTGTGTTTTTGTTGGTTTGGCCAACAGTTAGTTCTATGGTTGTGAGAAATTATCCGTAGAAAAATCCAAATGAATATATCAGCATTTGCTATTGAACATTTAAAGTGCTTAATGCTTATTGTTTTGTCTGTGGTAATACTTTGTCTTCATGCTAGTGATAAACTGAAAGTGAATTATTTGTGTTTGATCGTTATTGATTGGAATTGTACTTACCGATATTTCTTTAGGGCTTCATGCTGGTACTCCATTGCATCATGCCACAAAAAGAGGCTTGGATCATACTGTTAAGTTGCTTTTATCCCATGGAGGTATGTGTTGTTGCTTCAGAGTGGGTAAGAATGCTATTGGTCATTATCTCCCTCCAAGTTTAAGTTTGGTGAAGGACCACTTTGTGTTGAGTGGTTAGCCACATGTGGAGATGTTATGGATTTCCTTTTCCTTTCTTTAATCATTATTATCATGCTTCAGCAAATCCTTTGGTGAGAAATGATGATGGTCAAACTCCACTTAATGTTGCTAGATCAAGAGGGTTCGTCAATGTAGTTCGTGCAATTGAGGTAGTCTTGACTTGTCAAATGTCCAAAGTTGTATATTTGGGGATCCTTAATGTGTGTTCAAGAAATTTGTGTTTGACTTCTATATTTTTATGCGTTGCTTTTCCAGAATCATATTTGCTTTTTCTCCGGCTGGTTGAGGGAGTTTTATGGTCCAAGCTTTCTTGAAGCATTTGCTCCGCAGTTGTTATCAAGGAAGATGTCAGTTTAGTCTTCAGTTTCTATTTTGTTACTGCCTTTGATTATCTTGTCTGAACTTCTTCTTTAAGTGAAAACTCCTCATCTGTATGCTGCCTTTTACATTACTGTCTATCAGTAAGACCAGATGACTCTGCTGTTTTTTTGAAACGGAGATTGAATTGTTATTTCTGGCAAAGCATTTGGTGCACTTGCTGATTGTTCCTTAATTGCAGTTGGGCTGTCGTTGTACCTTGTGGTTCACATAATCCACAGAAGCCTCTGAAATTGGAGCTAGTCATTTATTCTTCTTTGCAGGTATAGAGATTAGTCAAAATCAGCGTTAATTGTTTGCGTTGTGATTCCAGTTGCTATGAATTGATATTAAGTTTTCATACCTTTTATCAGTTATACAAAATTGATTTCTTAGATAACTGCAAAAAATATTTTGGGGCTCTGATTTTGGAGTCAGTGTTCATTTGGTAAATAAAACATTTGTACTGAAGCACTTTCCAATAAAAAAAACTGCAGCACTTTCAATAGTTTCCTAATGTGGTTCTTTGTTCGATGAATAGGATGCCCAGCCTCGTACAGTTGTTGCTTTGTGGAAGGCTGATGTTGAGGAACTAAAATTCCACCAATCGGATGCCACTCTGATAATTTTTGACAAATTCTCAAGTAATCTCTTGACCGAAACTGATTGTGAAAATTTTGGGTTACTTGTATAACTCAATTAAGGATTGGAGTGAAAAAGGAAAAAATAATCACATTACTTATTTCTGCAAACCTTCATTTTAGTTTTTGCTCAAAGGGATAAATTGAAGGCATTAGCATTAGTTGGTGGTTTGGTGCTTACTCGTTGAACTAAGATGAGGAATTCCCACACGTGACTAACCTGGCAGTGCCTGTTTCTCAGCACTAAAAAGAATGGCATCGTAACTTCGTTTTGATGTTGATGTACGTAGGTTTTAGGACTCGCATACACGTGTATGTTATGCAGTATTTTTTATGATTGCGGTCTTGTCTTTCTGCATGAGACCCACTCCACCTCCTGCGAATCTTGTTCACACACTTACTCAACTGCTATGATTCTTAAAAAACATAAAGGAGGATTATTCTGCTTTTTTGAAGGAATTTAGAAGTAGAGACTAGCTGTTAGTTTCATTTATGCTTTACTTTCCGTATTACCAACCCTATATGGATATAAGTTGGCAATAGTAAATTCACACGTGCCCGTGTCTCAATTTTCCATGATTTGTTCCATGTCTTTGTTGGAATGCAACACCCACCTCCATGTCCACCTATCTTAACGATGTGTTTTGCAGCCTCATGATATTGTACACTAGGTTTTAACCATTTCGTGTAGGAATTCTGTTTTAACGGGTACCTTTTCTGTAGTTTTTTGCTGGAGTCACAAACCAGTACACCACACATATAGGATGAACTTGTAATTACTCACTAGATCTTGACAAAAAGGCACGTCAAAGTGACTTTGTGAAAGAGTTCAAGTTAGTTTCAGGAAGAAATTTTATATCTGACAGTTCTCTAGAGTGCCTTTTGTCAAAAGGGAGATGTGTCCTGGATGCTATTGGTTTGGATAAATGAGGCGTTAGACGTTAGTCTTCATTGTTACTCTGGCATAAGAAACTAATTTGTGCATGGCCGGAGTATGTGCATAATATAGAGCTTGGTTGTAAATTTCATCTTCCAATATTAATGACTGCCTGTCCTTGCCGTGCTTTATATATCTATCCAAAGGATCATGTTCTTCCATAACAGAAACTCGATACAAGTTTGCATCTGCCAGTGGTTGCGACAAGCAGCAAATTCAATCATTATACAATGCCTGCAGAGGAATTCCTCAGGTACAATTCAAAGGCAGCTTCTGTCGGTCTTAAACTTGTTTTCTGATGTGTGCCTTTTATTTGGAGTAAAACATCATGCCTGTAGAGGAATTCAGATATATAATCGTTAGTTACCATGTGGGACTTGGTAGATAACTTTTAGATATCAAACCAAGATAAAGAACAGATAGTTTTACGTAGTTGGATAGTGATGGGGGTCGATATAATTTGGTAGAACATTAACATACTGCTGATTTTAGGGAAAGGGGATATATTGAAGGGTTTACAGGCTGCAAGTGTTTAGGCTCTTATAATGCAAAGTACAGCTAATCAGTCAGCAATAACTTTGCTTAAACCTTTTTCTTTTCTTCCCTTTTTTGAATGCTCGGCTTATGCTACGAGATGCAAGATTGGAAATGCTATGGCGACTTTTAGGGTTAAAATGAGTTAGAATTTCTGCTTGGATTTTCTTTTCTTCATTTAATTTTGTTGTCTGACCTCAACTGTGAGAAGCATGTGGCTCACTGACTGTTGGACATCAGTATCTATATGGTCACAATGTGAGATAAAGACAGCGTCTTTACAGAAGGAAGGATGGAGAATGCTTAACATGCAAACAGCATTCTGCCTTATTATGTCATTTGAGGGATTTTTTTTATGTTTTTACACCTTCAAACAATTTTCTTCCTTGAACTTTTAGGCTCACCTACTAATTTGTGAAAATTTGGAATGTGAATGAAACTATTGGGCCAGAACATGGGTTACACAAACTTTTTTCTTGTTGCCTTCTCGGAAATTTTTAACCAGCAGAACTTCATTTTCAAATTATCTTGTGTAATCTATTGACACCACATGCAAATTCGAAATCCACCTTGTGCACCCCTGATCAACCCCTCTGGTATTCCAGGTTATGCCACAGCAAGTACCGCATGATAGCGAAACTTCAGCTCCAATAACTGAAAGTCAAACTGCTGCAGAAGCTGCGGAACTAGCAATGGCAATAAACGCTTCTATTCGGTCTGCTATGGAAGATAGACTACTGTTTCGCCCCAATGACCACCCAACCTCTGGAGCTAATATAGTAAATGGTTGGGGGGCCACTACAAATGACACCAGTCAAAACGGATGGGGATCGTTTGGTGGGTCTCCACCTTCAGAAGTAAGCAGCAGTGGATGGATGGATAAGCCAACCACAGAAGAGCACAACGGATGGGGAGTGCCCGAATCCACACCCACTAGGAATCCGATTCAAGCTGCTTATACGCCAACTCAAGTAGAGTTCAATGGATGGGGAGTCCCTGAATCCACAACCAGTAACAATCCGCAAGCTACTTCTACACCAACTAGAGAAGAGCACAATGGTTGGGGAGTGCCCGAATCCACGTCCACTAAGAATCCGATTAAAGCTACTCACACACCAAATACAGAAGAGGACATTGGATGGGGAGTGGCCAAAGCCACGCCCAGTAGTAATCCTAGTCAAGCTATTTATACTCCACATAATATTCCTCCTCCTGTCCAAACACCAAATCCAATTCCTGTATTGGCTTCTTTGGCTCCTTCAGCTCCTCCGCTTCATGTAGGGGATATATATGATGGTCCTATTCATTATCCCTCCATTGATTACAGCCCTGTGGACTTTTCTGTTCCTTGTGTGGAGCAGGAAGCTTCTACAAGTAGTGAAGCTAAAGATGGAGACGAGGACAGTTCTTCCTCTTGTGTGATATGTTGGGAAGCTCCAGTTGAGGGTGCGTGCATTCCCTGTGGTCACATGGCTGGTTGCATGTCTTGTTTAGACGAGATAAAAACCAAGAAAGGGGATTGCCCTGTTTGCCGAGCTAAGATAATTCAGGTCATCAGAATCTATGCTGTTTGAGGAACAAGACTGGACCTCGTGCTCTTAGTTTTGCAGGTGAAGATGTCTCCCTTGAATTTTTTTACGGGTTCTTTGCAGTATACATGTGGCACACACACTGTTTGTTTATTACCGTATGAGCTCTGTTTCTTGAGTCAAAGCGTCCATGATTGTACACAAGCACGTTTTTACCCAAGTATATATCTGTTGTGTTTGAACCCAAAGTGAAGCTGTTTTGTGCTTAATATTTTCTGCCAATTCTTCACTAGCGTTTCAGTTCTTCCCAAAGTGAAGCTCTTGCGTTGGTTTATTAAATGATGGTTGAAAATAATTTGGAAAGGCTGCTGCTTGATGAACAAAAAAGTGTGGTGCCCTTGATAGTGTTGTAGTTCCAAAATGTTTTTTTTTTGCTCGGCAAAACGAGACATATATATTAACTCGAAAGGGTACATCGAGGGGGTTCGAACAAGGTAGTTCCAAAATGTTGGAAGTGTAGATGAACGTTCAAAGTGTTGGGGCAAAGAGAACACACGTGAGCAAAATAAACAAGCCTTCGAAAGAACAAGACACGCGATATACGTAGTTCTAACTCCAGGGGTGCTTTGGGGGGTTTCACTATAATGAAAAGATGAACAAGTTACAATAGGGGCTGCCCTATGTGTTCCTTTTATAATGCAAGGCAACACAATACATCAGAAACCCTAAAAAATCACCAAAATGCGTGTACTCTCGGTCCCAACCGTCCGGACAGATGGACTCTCATCCGAAAGGAAACAACAGAGCGCAATTACCAGCTCAGCTCTGATGAACCACTCGAATAGACAAGAACTACCTCACTTGGTATGAAAAGGATTGAAGCCAGCTGACACGGTTGTAAGGACCGTCTAGCAAACCGAGTGGGATTTTTAGACAGCTTCGTTCTAGACAGCTCCAAACAGCTGCAGGGTACAGACAATTCCAAAGAGCTTGATCAGTTTTCACAGCTCAACACAAACAAGCCTGGACAGCCACAGAATGTGTTCCTTGGATGATTTCTTGGACTGTACTACCCCTTGGCTGAAGATTTGTCTCTTTTGGGCATATAAGTGCATAAGTGCGAACCCCTGGTCCAATTGCATCAAAATTTGCTAGACCCACCTTACCATTTTTGAGGCCAGATGACGAAACCAGCACATGGCTTGCTTCCTTCCTTCCTTCCTCATCAAAGACCACATGAGTTACCCTGTGTTCTGAATATTAAAGTGGTGTCTGAAGGCGGCTCTAATCCATTGGCGTCAATATGGTTTTACCAAAACTTTTTTGTCCTTCCCATTGGAGTCCGAATGGCACCAAAAATGGTGCTGCGGCCAAAATTTGACATCAACAACGCTGCCTGGTGGAGAGAATTTTTGCCAAATTTTGACAGTATCCATTTGGCAGCCCGGTGGACTTGTTCTTATGTTGCAGATTCGGACCCATTTTTTTTTGGGTGTTTTGCAACTGACATATATACGAATATTCGCGGGATTGGATCCGGTCAATTTGGCTACCGACCAGTTCTGTCCATTTAGTGCATCCAGGCCATCTAAAAGTGTTTTGGACGGCCCAGATTTATAGATGGTGTGCCTTTAAATCTAGGCCGTCTAAAACACTTTTGGACGGCTCGGTGCACCAAATAGACATAACTAGTTGGTAGCAAATTGCCCGGATCCGCCCCTATATTCGCATGCCTCTTCCCCGTAGAAGTCAATCTTGATAACCCACAAAAATAGTAACAGTGAAATTGTAAATTCTGCGTTCAGTTGATTACAGCAAGGAGACCTCTTTACCGCTCTTTAACTCATAAAAACCGGGGTGTATCACTATTTCCATGATTTCATTAAAAATGGGCTTAAGTTGTTTTATGTTTGATTAGATCTCTCTTCCTCCTCTGACTTTTCCTTTTTTTTTTTTTTTCCCCGACAGTCTAGAGTATTTAGATCAACTTACGCGCACCTCGAATATTCTCCTTCCCAGTCCAGTCGCAAAAGTTTTGCCCACCAATTATTAAAAGGTTAAAAGAGTGGGGAGACCAAAGTTGTCATCATATTGCTTAATAGTAACTTGAAATGATCTTATGCTGAAAAAGTTTTGGACCTAGTTGCAGCCTATGGGGGGGTTTTGACCACGATTGTGAACTCCAGCTTAAAAGGTGGACCTTGGACCTACCTGAAAAGGAGGAGATGGGGTCAAAGGTAAGGTGAGATGGGTGGAGTCAGATCAGTCGGACTTGGGGGGCTGCTGTCCCTTCAAGGGACAGCAGCATGCTGTCCCGGTCAAGGGGGCCCTGCTCCGGTCTTGCTCCGACGATCGGAAACGTTCATTTCGTAGAGCTCATCGAGTTAAACAAGTATGCAAAAAATCAATTCGATCGGATATCATTAAGTGCCTAATCGAAACACATATAACTAGCCAATAATGGGTTCTAGTAGATTTAATCCAATGTTTTGGATCCATTTTTTTTAAGACAAAAAGGTTTCGATTAGGCACTTAATAATATCCGATCGAGTTGATTTTTTTACATATTGGTTCAACTCGACGAGTTCTACGAAGTGAACATTTTCGATCGTCGAAGCGAGACCGGAGCGGAGCCCCCTCGGCCAGGATAGCACAGATGAGTCCAGTTTTCATTTGATCGGATCTAGTTTTGGGCCATTTGTTGGCCTTTTACGAGCCCAAAATAATGATTGAAACCGTTTATTTTTTAGAACTCGTCAAAAATATTAACTATGTCGAAAATCATATTGATCCGATACCATTGAATATGATTTCAAAATGCATTAAAGTCATACAACTGTGTTACGTGGTTAGTGCTTATGAGGTAACAACGAATGGTCGTGTGTACAATGCAATAAAGAATATTCCTTGCATTGGTTGGACATGAATTTCTATTTTCTCTTGTCATCTTCCTGTATTTTCTGTGGGGAGAGAGAGTGGGAGGGGTGGACAAGAATTTATAATTTGCACTTAACGGCCTAAACTATTTAATAGCTTTAACTCGGGCTTGTTCGAGTGGCATGAGATATCAAATAAGTACTTGTTTCATGAGGTCGTGTTTTCAAATTTTACAGAGACCAAACATTTCAAACATTATAGTCATCGGAGAGTTTGTCTAGTTGTTAACTTCGGACTCCATAATTAGTTGAGGTGCGCACAAATTAGACTTGGGGACCCTACTGGGAAGGGTACTGTCCCTTTTTATGCCTGTTTGGTACTCATCAAATGGACAAGAGATTAATGATTTAAATATTTGTATCGGTTCCTAAAAAAAAAAGCCAAATTCGATATTGGTAGGGACTATTTAATAATTCATAGGGCTACGAATTCTAAAACAGCCCCTGACGATATCGGATTTAGCTAATTTTTTTTTAGGAGCCAATTAAAAAATATTTGAATAATAATGAGTTGTTTGAATTATTTTTGTGGGATCTAAAAATAATCAATACACCATTAATCAGAGACGGGAATAAAGGAATAGCCGAACGGGGATCATTCCCAAGCAGCAAAACGATGTAGTTTGGGCCGGACAACACCCATGTTGACCATGGGTTCCCAAGTCCGCAAAAGTTGGCCTAGAACATCCGGTTTTTAAAACGTAATATTTTGGAAAAATGATGGTCTAGGAAGTGTTTTGATAATTAATATCTGCCAATAACAAACTAAAAACATTTGTCTGAAAATATCTTTGACAAATATTAATTTTCAAAACATGTCATTAACCGTGATTTTCTCTATAGGTTCCATGGTTACAATTTACAAGTACATATTTTTTTGAGAAGGATGGTTACAGCTATATTGGTTGTTTAACAAAAGATTACACCTGGAAACCAATGTTTCCAAAATCTTTCTTGGATATCATTCCTTTTTCTTCATAATAATTAATGAAAAGTCTTCACTCTTTCTCCTCCCTAATCATGATTCAGATTCCCCATTAATCTTTATTTTATCACTAATTAATGTTGCATGAGTATTAATTTATGATCACCCGCGACACCCAACAATCTTCTTAAACTAATAGTATAAAAAGCGGGACCCATCATTCCAACCCTCCTCTTCTTTTGCTTTTCCCTGTTTCTATTTCTGGTTCTTGCGTCTCTCTCTCTCTCTCTCTCTCTCTCTCTCTCTCTCCGCAATGGAGCACTGTTAGGAAAATTGACAAAAGGGTTCCATGCTTTGTGGGTTTTCTTGAAATCTGTAAATGCCTTCACCCATCACTTCAGGCCACAACAACCCAGGTAATTTTCTATTCAACTTTCTTGTTTTTTTTTTTTTTTGATAGGCTTCAACTTTCTTGTTTTCACTCGTGGAATGGTGCCTCTTGCCCATTTCTTGTATAATTTGATGGGTAAAAGATAAAATCAGCGGTGGGTCTCGAATGAATTCGAGCAAGAATCAAACAAAGTTGTTTCATCTATCTCATATTTGGGATTCCGTAGGCTAGATTCTTTAATCTTACCTATCTTTCCAAACAAGGATTTGTAAGAATTCAATTGTTGAATTAATTTCTTTTTTTATCAGACACTAGATATCAAGTTAAAGATCGTGATTTCATAGGCAACCATGTGCTTTACAAATTTGTTTTGGAAAGTAACCCAATTCTAGCTCATGATTAATGAATCATAGGCCATTGCACGCCCATTGGTGGAAAGATTAGTTGTTGTAGCTGCAGTATGCCTCAAGGCCTTCAACCTGTATATGCATCAGAAGACATTGTATGCTGTTGCAATGCAATTGCCTTCAATCTTATTCGAAATGTTATTTATCTACGCCTTTTTTATTGCTCTCATTCTTTCTATCCTCCTTTGCTTTGCATTTGCTAAACCTGTTACTATAGATGCATCTACAGTTGGGCAAAATCTGGTAAAGGTGTTAACAACTTCGGAGCAGGGTTGTCTTAGTCTTAGAGTCGATCCCATGTAGCACAAAGCAGAATCCTGGCTGGCAAAATTTTAAACACTGAAATAATCCGTCAAATACCTGTTTCACTAGTTTTGGGTTGCAGTTAATATGTACTCCTTTGAAAGCTAAGTTATATCACAGAGGATGCTGTGAAGGTTTAAAGCCTTTACAAAAGTCTTTATAATATGGGCTCCATTGAAACATTGGCATTACATGAGCTAATATGAACTTTGAGATCTCCTAACCCAACTAGGACTTGTACTCCTTTGAAAGAAAATTTGTAATAGAATTGTCCACTTCTTATGGATGCATCACTGAACAATTGATGGAAGAAAGTCATTTATGTGCTTAGTTCATGGAGAAGCTCATATCTACAATTAATCAGCCAAATACCCATTCCCTGAAAAATGCTAATAGTGCTGGTGGTGGTTATTTTACTTTAGATTTTTGAAGTGATTTGGAACCACAAGTGTGATCTTGTAACCAATGAGCAACCTTTTTCCATTCCTGTTGGTTGTATGCAAAGTGCTTAGTCTGCTTATACTGGGTAAAACGAATCGAGTAGGCAATTCGATAGTTTTGGGGCTTTGTTCAGGGGGCGGTGGTTCTCTTCCTCATTCTCCAAAATCTGTTTAGTGTTTTATGGGTGACTGGCCTCTCTTTTCCATCCTACTTTCTTTCGTCGAGGTATGTTCTCCATGCTTCTTTTTTTTATCTGGGTCAAGATAGCTGTTTTTTGCAAGATTTGATTGAAAACACGTTCATAACGGGAAGATAAAGGTGATTTTGTAATATTCTATGGCTTTCTATTTATTGGGATGGGGAATCATTTACAATGTGGTGAAACTTGGCCACCCCAAGTTATCACTTCCTGGAATGATATTAGTTCCTTAGAACTTTAAGGATGTGTTTGCAGTAGGGGTGTGAGTGTCTGCATTATGATATATGTGAGAGCTTTATGCAAAATGTATGTTGTGAATCAAGGTATATCAGTAGCTTTTCTACGTCTACATTATCTGATGTCTTCATTTTTTGGATTATGTCCATTGTGATTAGCTTCAGAATTTTTACTTTTTGGATGTCATAGTTCAACTTTTCCTTACCTTTTTTTTTTTTTTTTTGACAAGTAATTTATTAACAAAAAGGCATTAAGGGAATGCTGCCCGAATGCAAACTTTTTCTTACCCTTACATATGAAGGACGATAAATAATAGCACCTTTTTAGACTATGGAATACATTTATCTGCGCAGAATTTGTTTTACTCGATGTGTATTGACATATTTGTGCTCTGAAACTGCTAAAGCACATGTTTCCATTTGCATGATGACCAAGCCAATGTTGAGGCCACTTTTTGCCACAATAAACTGTTATTTTAAAATTACTATGTCATTATTCAGTGTCATTTTTGACATTTTTTCTCTGAGATTTTTACATTTCTAATACTGTGACCTTATTAAACAGGTCAGATGGATACGAATTCTGTAAGGTGTGTCATTAACAGCATTACTAGATTCATTCATCTAGTTTCATGCCAGACAATGAATACTATGCCTGCCCAAAAGAGTTTTAGAAAGATAGCCAGCTTGTTGAAGCCTTTGAAACCGGTGCTTGATGATGTTGTTGATCATAAAGTACCTTCAGACGAAGCCCTATACCAAGAGTGCGAAGGACTGGATTTAGCTGTTAACGAGGCTAGGGAGTTCATGGAGGGTTGGTCTTCGAAGATGAGCAAGATTTATAGCGTGAGTACCTTCTGGATCCATTTCATGATTCCGTCCAAAGGAGTATTCCTGGAAGGAAACGAACTTCTTGCAGTTCATTGTTAGCTACTTTTGTATATGGCTTTGGCCTCCTATAAATTTATATATCTTTTTGGTGCCCATCCCCAGGACACTTTGTACCTTTTAGCAGCAATATAAACGAATCACCTAAGGCTACATACGAATTCTGGAACTTTGAACACGGGGAAGAAAACTTGTAATCGGGCATTGGTCAATTTGAACCCATTAAAGACATCTATTATGTATTCCATTTCTGCTTGTCTTTTGGGAATATGATGGATATTGTAGTGAAGAAAGACTACCTGTTCTCTCTTAACTACGTTGTAATGTTTTGCTAACTTAGTCAATGTTTCCTTTCCTTTGTCCCTTTGTCGTGTCCAGGTTCTAAAGAGTGAACTGATGGTAATGAAAATGCAAAGCTCTTCACTTGAGATTTGTCAAATTGTATGTAGATTGTTGCAGTCATCACCCTCTACTTCCAGTTTTACTGCTGTTCAGGTGGGTAAGAAGTTGGCGTATGGTCAGTTATAGCAAAAGGAAACAAAAATAGTATTTTTTTTGTTGCATTTTTTTTTGGTGTTAGGAAATTAATTTTGTCAGTTCCTCGGTCATAACTGTTTACCTATTCTTTAGTTCATTCCTCTAGGCTGCATTGATAATTCATTTCTGGTTCTCTCTCTCAGCACTGCATGCAGGAGCTTCGATGTCTAAAGCTGGAAAAAGTTTCAGAATGCATAATGGAGGCTATAAAAAGTCGGAGAGAAGGAATGGTTCCTCCATCTGGATATGTAATAGAGATAATCGACTCCTTTAGTCTGACATCCAACAAGGAACTGCTGAATGAGAGCATTGCCTTGGAAAAGGAGAGAATGGCAGCCCAAGTAAATAAAGCCATAGGGGAAGTAGACCAAATCAACGACATCATTGACCTCATGTCCCATATTCGTGATTTCATGGTTAAACTAGAGAACTTTAAAGCTGTGAATGGTGTAAGTATCCCTTCATACTTCCGCTGCCCTTTATCCTTGGACATTATGTTGGATCCAGTGATTTTGGCTTCCGGCCAAACTTACGATCGGGCATCCATCAAGAAATGGCTGGATAATGGGATCTCGAGATGCCCCAAAACCCGTCAAAAGCTCTCTCACACAAATCTCATTACCAATTACACTGTCAAAGCTCTGATAGAAAATTGGTGTGAAGAAAACCATTTAAAACTCTCCAACACCCCAGTGCACAACAATCCAGTCGCGTCCCAGTCTGAAAATGCAACTTCTTGTCAAGATCTTATTTGCACAGACAGTTTCCGTTGTTCCTCACAAAGTAATGATTCCATATCGAGATCCTCCCTTGAGGTTGGAAATGAGTTTCAGAAGCCAAAAAATGACACCTCCTCAAGATTTAGCGAGGAAGAACCAAATGAATGCGGTGGCAGGGAAACGGAAAACTTAGAACATTCATCCACTGATCAGTCATATGTTCACAGCAGGAGCGAATCAGCCTCGAGTGCCGTCTCTAGCATCGATTTGTCAGGTGAAATAATCTCCGAGTGTGCCTCTTCTTCTCCTTTGAATAAAAATTCAGAATTTTCTCCTCCCAAGTTATTGGACAAGAGACAATATCATAGTTCCAAGACAATGGCTGAAGTATCCGGAAATGGAAACAGTAACTATCCAAGAACGCTTTCCCTTCAACCGCCCAAATCAGGGGGTGATGATTTAACCACACCTTCTCAGGTTGAGAAACTCATCGAAGATCTACGGAGCCAATCAAATGAGGTGCAAACTTCTGCTGCAGCACAATTGAGGTTTCTCGCGAAACACAACACAGAGAATCGCATCATCATAGGGCGTTCTGGAGCGATTGCATCATTGCTCTCGCTTTTATACTCAGAAGTGGAACTAACTCAAGAGCATGCAGTGACTGCACTTCTGAACCTATCAATTAATGAAAACATCAAGGCCAAGATCGCAGAATCCGGAGCGATAGACCCACTAATCCACGTTCTGAGAACAGGAAATGGTGGGGCCAAAGAGAATGCTGCGGCAGCTTTGTTCAGTCTTTCTGTTTTGGAAGAATACAGGGTAAAGATTGGCCGTTCTAGTGCAGTTAAGGCCTTGGTTGATCTGCTTCACACAGGTACCCTCAGAGGGAAGAAGGACGCCGCTACTGCTTTGTTTAACCTATCGATCTTTCATGAGAATAAGGCCCGTATCGTTCAAGCAGGAGCTGTGAAGTATCTTGTTGAATTAATGGACCCCACAGCAGAAATGATAGACAAGGCCGTTGCTCTTCTTGCAAATTTGTCCACAATTGCGGAAGGGTGCACGGCAATTGTGAGAGCTGAGGGAATACCGATCCTTGTTGAGCTTATAGAGACAGGGTCTCAGCGGGGAAAGGAGAATGCTGCCTCCATACTTTTCCAACTGTGCATTAATAGTACCAAGTTTTGTTGTCTGGTTTTGCAAGAAGGAGCTGTTCCACCTCTTGTTGCATTATCTCAGTCTGGCACCCCAAGAGCAAAGGAGAAGGTACGCAGCTTAATCTTTTCAATTTTGATGGTTTATTTTGTCTCTTTGGTTCTTTAGGCAAAGGTCTCTTCAGTTTTGCGCTTATCTGCTTGTTCGTTAAAACCTGGCATGATATAAAATGGAGAATGGGTGCTGTTACTTTGGCAAAATAAAATGGAAAAGATGCACCAAAAACCGGAGATGGAGTTCCTGTCTTAGGTTGAGAAGTATGAGCCATCTTGTATTGTTTTCCCTTTACAGTTACCACTGAGATTTACAAATGGACTTAAAGGTAGAAAACATGGGAAAACGTAACACATGCCCAAATATAGTGATTGCAAGTTTTAATACTCCATCCCATTTTAAGTGTTTTGTTTGCCAATCGCGGCCTTTAATCGGGTCAACAGACAATGTACTTTTGTTTGAAAAAAGTAAGATCCTCTCCACCAATCAAATGATTTCGGTTAGTTCTTGTTGGCTATGTTTTCCAAACCTTGTAAAAAGGAATAAAGAAGAAAATACAGATGGCTTTTTGAGATGTCTGGAATGATTAAACGAGCCTATTTTCTTTTTATCCTCTCAGGCACAACAGCTTCTCAGTCACTTTCGAAACCAGCGTGAAGGGCCAATGGGTAAAGGAAGATAATGTGCAGAGGCTGTATTTATCAATTACTGCCACTCCTTTGGTATCCAACTCGATGTAAGTTGCCCACTTGCTCCTCCTCGAGATGTCCCCTTACTATCACTCTTCACGATATTTGTTACTTGTTTTTAAATCTCCATACGTAGTGCATGAGATTTTGTGACATGCGAATGGAACTAGATTTATTCATTTTGGCTAGCTTCTTTTACATCTCCTAGTTGGCCAAAGATGACAAATGAGTGCAGTTTTGTTGCAAGTGTAGTGGTGTGTTTTTCATTTAATATTGTTGCAGATACGTTTGGGCAGTACATATGTTAATGTTTAGACTAATGAAAATTTTCTGTCTCGTATACAAGTTTCAACATTATGCTTTATTATTCAATGAATGAATGCGTTGTTGATAAAGAGCATAGCGGGCAGGCTTCTTACGCCCTTTTGAAGATGTAGATGTACGTTCTCTGATCAATGCCATCTAGCGTCCCTCTATCTGATGAATCAATGGCCTCTGATTCGCTTCAATGCTATTTAGTGCCTTTTAGTGATTCAGATCGAAACACCGCTATAATGAACTAGCTTGTGATGGTCACTCATTCTCCAAGGCACGATCGCCTTGTCTTTGACATCAAAAAATATGGTTGTAATAACAAAATGGACATGTGAGAATTTGGTCCTAGTGGCGGTCGGTCGAGTTGGAACTTTAATTCGTGCGGGGGAAGAACCTTGACTTCTTTAGGGGCTTGCGTTTTTTAATTCTATTGGGTGGAATGGCGGGAAGGCACGGTGGAAGCCCAACCCGCCCCATGCATTCGCTGTTCTTTCTTTGCCAACAACAGGGAGGGGAAGGTATGGTACTAGAAGCCCAGCTCGCATCAAAGTACTTGTAAAAACCCCAAGGGGTTGGCCTAATGGTCAAAGCCTGAAACTTAGGGATTTGCTCTTTTCTAATGTTTAAAGTTCGAAACTTTTCAGGTGTTATCAACTCTTTTAGGGCCAATGTAAAGAGCATTGCTCCGGCTTCAATTGAACTCCCTGCTAGTGAACGGTAGATTTATGGTCTCCAAGGTCAGTTGAAATATGCGTAAGTTAATCCATCTGTCTGGACACGTGATTTTTGAGAAAAAACATATGATTATAGGCAAATCACATAAATTCATAGCGTTGTTGCTCAGTCAAAGAATTTGCCATAACCGGCAAAAGGGACATGAGATCAGGTGCTCCAAACCAATGAACAGCGATGATTCCTTGAATAGGCTTGTCATAGGTTTTACCAATACAGTAGCATCTCCTTTTCTAGGGAAGAATCGGCTCCTTAAATTGAGGATTATTTGTCTGAGAGTAGTGGATAAGACTAATCATACCTTTAAGTATTTTACTGTTAACAAATTGGGATGATTTGGTAAATTTATGTGGAGGAGAGAGCTTAACAGTGAGTTCAATCTAGTTGGGGAGTGCAAAATATGTTTCTTAAAAAAAAAAAAAAGGAGCCATCTTCAATTTCCAATGCAAAAGCCATTGCTTTGTATTTACAAACTGATGTAGGATAAACTCCAACACTCCTCCGCACGTGCCACTTCCGACTCGTACATAGAGAGGTAAACAATTAAAGGATTCATAACACTTGGTTCACAACAAATAACGGTGCACTTATAGCATGAACAAGGGGAACAAATTTTTCGAAACCCTAGCTTTGGGCGGCCTCTCCAATTGGCTAATAGTGAAGAGACTATTTAAGCTCACATACTAGTTTTGGAGGAGATAATTAACCGATGTGAAACAAACTCTAACAGGTTCAATTCTCCTAGCTAGGATCGGATTACGTCACTCCCACCCGTAAGGTGTGAAACGATTGTAGAAGGAGTTGTAGAAATTAATCGTGGACATTAATTGGTCCGGATACCCTATGCTACAAAAAAAATCCTGAAGGATTATTTATGATTGTCATGTGATTATCCTAAAGCCAGAATAGGCTTTAGCCGGCTCTGCTCAGCCCTACCCTCTACTGCACCAAAGTTATGATTGTCATGTGAATGATTTTTATTTCTTTTCGGGAGACTAAAAAAAATTGTTTTCCTCATGTAGGCCATCTTTTGGAGAAGCAAACCGAAAAGGGTGGAAACATAGAGTAGGATTTTTGAAAAAAATAGGCTACTTTAAACTTTCAGTGGTTAATTTACCTTGTATTCTTCCTTGATTGGTCATTGTGGGGTTCTTATTGAGAAGGAGAATTATCTTCTTGATGTTTTAATCGAGACTAATAATTTATATTTGTGGGTATTGTGTATCCACGTTGAAGGAACTCGGAGATCATCTTCTTAAATAATCGTGCCCTGTTTTTCCTTTTCCTAGATCGACAGAGGTTCGGATTCGAGAGTAGTAGAGTATCATATTTGGACGATCTGTAATATCAAAATGGTACGGTTTGATAATCGTATCCTACCCTATTCCTATTCATCAGAATATCGATCGTGTTATTTTTTGCATCCCATTGCAAAAATTGAGGGAGAAATTCAGTAGATTGTTTTTTTTTTTTTTTTGGTTAATATTATATACATGAGCAAGAAGTTAGTAGGTTAGTTCACAATAGATTTCAAAGGCTATCTATATCTATAGTTCTGAATTCTAAACGCCCACCCACGAAGGAGCTCGAACCCTGGCATCCCACCTAGGGAGGACCAGGAGATGCCAATTGAGCTAGAGCCCATTGGCCTAGCTAGTAGACTGTTTGGGGAGCTTCAAAATTGAGTTTTTGCCAAACATTAAGAGTTCAAAAACCAAACTGTATAGCTAGGAGTTTGATCTTAAAAGAAGATATTGACTACAAATATCTAGATTTTGACCCAAATTTAGGCATATTTGGCTACCCCAAACTTGGGGCCTTCGTTAATATACAGTGTTCTGCAGAGAGAGAGAGGACAATACTACTATATATCTTCCTTCAGCAAGGTTTGGAGGTGGCGGAGGGGGCCGGCTTTCCGCTAGTTGGTTGAAGGCACTGCCACGTGGTTTCTTGGTAAACTGGCTTTCCGCTAGTTGGTTGAAGGCACTGCCACGTGGTTTCTTGGTAAACTAGGAGCATTAGATAAAATGTGTTTGACATCCAACAGACTGCCACGTGGTTTCTCAATACCTCGAAACCACTAAATAATTACTCGTGCAAGGTGCTTGTTTGCAATCATGGTTGCCAGAGCGATCATCTTGAAGCTCCCCTCCCATGCCATGGACAGCCCCTGGTAGATTGTGTAACGATCCGCGCCAGCTCACAGCTGACTTGCTTAACCCTTGGTCTAATCACGTGACTCAAAAGATTAACCTCAAGTTATATAGTAGCTGATTGAAATTCGTTATATATTCCTTTTCTTTTTCCCAACTCCTCGATGTGGGACTCTTTCGGACCTTGGGGTGTCACAGATTGCCCACATTTCAGCCGTATATAAGAGGGGAACAGAAACAAGGAAGAGCATAAAACTGTGACAAAAATAAAAGACTTTCGGAAAAGATGTTTTTTATAAAGCATTTGGCCACTTTTTTTTTTTTTTTGAAGAGTAAGAAATTCATAGTAATAATAAGGAGAAAGTACAAGAAACAAGCCAAATAATTAAGGAGACGCTTAGACCAAAACAAACAACAAAGAGAGAAACATCAAACCCTTCCAAATGAATTGCAAAGCAACTAAACATGAGGATCATTACAAAACATCAATTTCTCAAGCACTTGCAAAAAAGAAAAAAAGAAAAAAAACCATGAGATCATCATGAGCCAAAAAAGGATACTAGTGAACCACCCGACGTTGCGGCGCGCAATACACATGAGGATCGATCGTTGCAACTATCCTCAATGGTATGCTATCGCTTGCGCTTATGCCTTGCGTATTTTTTAAAGGGCTGAACGCAGCGGGCCTCATCAAGATCCATGAGCCTTGATTTTCGCCTATGAGCCCAGCGTTTACTTGGACTAGTCATATGATCAACGCCCTCCTTCCTTAACATGTACAGTGCTCTCCCAAAAAGTCAGGATTCGCATAGACCAGCCGGCCTAATATGCCTCAACATTGAATTTGGCTTGTTTTTTCAAGTAGAAACGTAAGATTTCAATTTTCGACAACTTACAGCCCTAACTTGACGTGTCTAAATTCGATCTCTTCGTTCATCTCCTTTAGGAGACCCACCTCGGACAACCTTTGTGGCTTTGCAATAAAAAGGCCTTGGACCCCCATGCAGCTTCAAAAGCAAGCCTTGAGAGAGGAATAAGCAACGCACCTCGTACATACATATATAATGAAAGATTTGCAATTTTTGTTTTTATTTTGATCGGCAAAGAAAAAAATTTATCGATAATTCAAAAGGGTACATGGAGAGGCGTAGGGAAAGTGAATATATGCATCACAACCCATGCTAGCCACTCACGGTCTCCCCAATCGACAATTTCACGGTCTCCCCGAACCCATGCCAGCCACAAATCCCAGAAGTTAGCAAAAATGGCCAAGAACAAGAAAACATTAAAAATAAAAACAGCCATTGATTTACAATCTTTGTCGATGAAATTTGGCAAATAAAATTCCCAACATTTGCCCTTGGTCAGATGATATACAATCTAGTCACTACTGATTTTTTTCACTAGTCCATATGCTGTGAAACATATTGTGGTTAAAAAATGTACTCCCTCCGTCCCTTATTTATAGTCCGATATTCCATTTTGAGCTGTCCCTTAATAAGTGTCCATTTTGTAAAGTTAGTGGGTAAAAGTTGGTGAATTGTCTATTTTGTCCCTAAAAGTAGATTCCATTTTGAAAAGTAAGTGAGTAAAAGTGTAATGATGATGGGTAAGTAGGGAAAGTGGAGGAAAAATTGATGTGAAAAGTATAATGATGATGTCTTTTTAATAAGTTGGAGTTACGAAGCAGGACACTTAAAAAGGGACGGAGCGAGTATGATATATTTTTAACTTTTTGCCTTTAACCAACTGGTTTCGATTAAACTTGTCCATTTAGTTTAATACTACTTGTCTACTCCTTTTAGTTTGGTGGAACTAAATTCTCTGTTTTCTTGTATTATTTATCTACAACTTTTTTTTTATCAGCAAAAAGTTTTATTGATAAACTTGACAAAAGGTACATTAGGATAAAGAAGCCAATTAACACTCTACCGCAATAGATACGTCTAAGCATGAGACCAAGAAAAAGAAACACCCCACAGAAAGCTGAATGAAGCAAAGCAAATACTCCACATTTTTTCACTAAATTTGTTCATTTACTTTTGGGGAAATAACTTGTACACCTATATGTTAAGTGAAACAACTTGTCTCTATTTAGTTTAGTGGAAACAATTTGTCCATATGTTTAGTGAAACAACTCGTCTACTTATTTTAGTTTTCTGGAAACACCATCCAAGTATATAGCAGCAGTGAAAGAAATAACTCAATTTTAAAATATTTCTTTTCCATTTCAACAGAAGAAGCTTTTTCCATTGTACTCCAATTTCTTATAAATACTCCAAATTTTCCTTTTTTAGTCCTTGAAAAATTACTTATAACACAACTAAGCAAGCACTAATTAAAAGGTCCGTTTATAAGAAAGTACAGTGCAAAAATTGATTTTCATGTTTTATTGCCCTGTTGTTTTAGTTAAAGAACAAGGGCATTCAGGTCATTTCCAGAGCAACTGTCATTCAAGCTAAAATGACTTCTTTCTAGAGCAACTGTCAAAAAAAAAAAAAAAAATGGTAGTGGGCTTCTTTCTACTCTTTGAGTCTAGTACTGTCTCCATCACATCCTATGCTTGTTTTGTCTTAAAAAGTTAAAATGACTTTTTTTTATTTAATTTTTTTGTATTTGATAGTTTTCATTAAATTTTTGTAATTTATTAATTCATTTCAATAAAAAAAATTGAACAAGTAAAATTATGAGTTTTTCCGATTTTTTTTAACGAGAAAAATCAATAAGTTAAAAAAAAAAATTCTTTTATCCAAAACCACCTAACCTTCCTCCATTTCCACAAAAGCCCTAACATATCTCAGAGTTCAGAGTCTCCAGACCCTTATCTCCTCTCTCTCTCTCTCTCTCTCTCTCTCTCTCGACAAACACCAATAGGAATGAAATAAACTCCGCTGCTACCCCCTATTTTAGGGAAACACAATAGTGAGATTTCCTCGTACTGCTGCTCAAACATATATAGAAACCCCCCCACTCCAAGACCAGAGATGAGTGAGAGAAGAAGAGTTCCTTCCCTCCCCCTCTCCCATCAATCTCATCACTCAACCTATTTTTGCAAAACAGTCATCTCTCTCTCTCCCTCTCTTTCTCTCTCTCTCTCTATCTATATTAGCACAAACATGGGAATCTTGTTATATGTCCTTAATTAAGCCTATTTTTCTACTTCCTACTCTAATCTTCTCTCTCTAGTGAAAGCCTAAATGGGGATTTCCATTTACATCTGAAAGTTGTCTGAGTCTCATGATCTCTTCGGCAGTTCAGCTCTATAAGAATCAAGATCATGCATCCTAGATCTCTTCAGCTGAAGGAAATGAAACCCTAGAAGAAGGAAAAACCATAATCTCCCCTTCTCTCCCTCTCTCTCTCTCTCTCTAGAGGAAAATGAAACCCTAGAAGAGTAAAACACGTACTCCATACCCCTTCCAAAAAAAAAACCCTACTCCCCCACAAGATCCAAGACCCAAAACCCAAAAAACAGTAGCCATGGATTCGCTACCGGATATAGGAGGAGAGAGTTCCAATTCCGAAAACACCGGAAACAACAACAATTCCTTAACCTTAGCTGGAAACAGCTCAGCCTCTTCCTCCTCACCGGCAACCCCGAGCCGATACGAAAACCAGAAACGCAGAGACTGGAACACCTTCGGCCAGTACCTCAAGAACCACCGCCCTCCGCTCTCCCTCAACCGCTGCAGCGGCGCCCACGTGCTCGAGTTCCTCCGGTACCTCGACCAATTCGGAAAGACCAAAATCCACACCCCTATGTGCCCCTTCTACGGGCACCCGAACCCGCCTGCCCCGTGCCCCTGCCCGCTCCGTCAGGCTTGGGGCAGCCTCGATGCCCTCATCGGCCGCCTCCGGGCGGCCTACGAGGAGAATGGAGGGAAGCCCGAGGCGAACCCGTTTGGGGCTCGAGCCGTGAGACTTTATCTCCGAGAAGTGAGGGATTTGCAGTCTAAGGCCAGAGGGGTTAGTTACGAGAAGAAGAAGCGGAAGCGGCCTCCGCCGTCTCAGCCTCCGCAGCTGCAGATGCCGCCGCCTCCCGGTGCAATCTGAATCCCCGGCCGCTATATCTATTATGATCGGCGAAAATCGGTACGTACCCAGAATCTTTACCTAGAGAAAATATACAGAAAAAAGGGCAGGATACTTGACGTCCGCAGATTCAAAGCTGGTGTGATGTGAGTCTTACCTGGAATAAATTTGGTCTGTATTTTCACTTTTGTGGGCAAATCTTTAGGTATTTTTCTTCTGGGTATGTGGTATTAAAGCTGGTTTTCTTTGTTTCTGTCTCTTTAGAATTGTCTTCTCTATCTCTTTTAGTAACTTTATCTGAAGTTGGGTAGTAGCCAGGATGAACTCTTTTTCAGTGGTTATGGGTACTGTTTGGCATCAGAGAACTAGGAGTTATTAGATCTGGAAAATCTTCTATTCAGCTTTTGTTGCAAACAGTAGTTGTATTTTAGTTCTGGAAGTTAGTATTTAAATGTACTTGGAAGATATATATGATCTGTTATGTGAAAAACTCATGACCATGTCATTGCTTCTCTCATGATGTACTTCTTGATGATCACTGGAGATAGAGTATAATTTTGTTTCTAATTAGCAGCAGTACATTTTCTAAATCACTTGTTTAAATTCCTAATCTGTTTGTAATTCTCTTTCCAACATTTCTTAATTACATGTTAAGCTACTACTCCTATAAAGTTTAATTGTGCTTGCATCATGTGAGTTGTTCCTCTTTTTGCTCTCTCGATGTTTCCTTTGTCTAGTTTCTGATAAATAAAATTTTGCCGGAAACAAAATAAAGGAGTTAAAAGAAGGTAAGGTTATATTTGGCTTTCCTATTATTTTCATTTATCTCTATAAATCACTCAATAGATTGATGATTTAAACACAACCCTAGGATCGATTACATATAACAAGAAATTCAAGATTAGTTTTAAGAGTAGTTTTAATAGTGCTTTCAAGCTAATTGTAATGAAATTGTACACTAAAACTAAATGATAATTTAATAATCCTGAATTTTCACTAATAAAAAACTATCTGAAATGGTTGTGTGTGGTCAATTATTTGTGGTGGGGTAGAGTCATTGTTGCCAGAAGTTTTTTTCATGCCGACCGGGTACCAAATGGCAGTGTCCGTCTGTGATTCGGACCGTTCAAAATTTTTGAACGGGCCAAATTTATTCTCCCTCACTCTCTCCCCCACTTCTCCACTCTCTCTCCTCTTATACTCTCTCTAAAAGATCCGAACGATCCAAAACACATTTGAATCAAATATCCGAAACGAAGACAAGTAGCACGTGCCTGCACCAAAAGTTTCTCCATTGGTGATGTCGTTTCATTTATGGAAGAGTGCTTATGAAACTGGACATGGGCAGAAATTCTAATTTCTATATTCATTTAAGACCTGACAAACTGCAAGTTGGTTGATTTCTAGTGCTTTAAAATTATAATAAAACTGATGGACGTACGTGTAGTGAGGGTCCATTTCTTTCCTTTCCTTTGTTCTTGAATTGTCATATCAAAGTGTGAAAATGTTTCCCCGGGGGGGGATTCCATTGAGAAAAGTAACACTATAAAATTAGTAACATGGAAATAAATTAAAAATAATGGAAGGCATAACCTAGGGTTCCAAATTATGGCAATATCTGGTTAGATTTGCATTGAAGTAAAAAGGACAAGACCCAGATCTAATTATTGTTTTTTTGAAAAAAAAGAAGGGATTTTTTGTTATTAAATATAAACTAGTAGGGTTCATAGATTGGAGAAAATATGTATATTCCTATGTGTAGAGTGCTAATGGCCATACCAAACTGGCCGACAACATTAAGTTTCTCTTTTTTTAATAGAGGAAAAGAATTTCATTAATTTTTAAAAACGAATTACAATTATTAAAGGGATCAAATCAGAGGAAGGACAAACCGCAAGAGGTCATGAGCTCAATTCGACAATCACAGGCCGCGAGGACTCAAAAGGGAAAGAAGAGCAACTCGAGGCTGACAAGAAACAAACGAAGAGAAATCCCAAGAGGAAACAGTAACACCCCAAAGCCCCACTAAAGCCGACAACATTGAGTTGATCATTTGGTGTTGCTAATGAATGAATTCCTGGCCTTGATTTGCTTTTCTGATTGCTATTTGGTTTTTAAAAATGAGAAATTTGAGAGCCATACATGTTTGATGGGAAAGTACTTATTTTATGTGCATATGGGGTAAATGTTTTTTTTCTTTTGTTTTTTTATTGAATGAGATATATATAGAATGATTATGCTTTGGAACTTCGTTTTCATTTATGTGTGATTTTGGTGGGATATATATGAAGCTTAATTTCGAATTTCGAAATAAAGCATTTTTTTTTTGAAAGGCGAAAAATTTATAATCACCAACTATATGCCATGATTTATTTCTATCGTAGGATTGTATCAAAATGGTTTTCTTCTGATTTCATCTGCATATTGTGTGCATTATAGGGT
The DNA here is from genome assembly GCA_019656275.1 of Rhododendron kiyosumense. NCBI lineage: Eukaryota > Viridiplantae > Streptophyta > Magnoliopsida > Ericales > Ericaceae > Rhododendron > Rhododendron kiyosumense. The sequence continues at coordinate 809,885 of BPLS01000158.1, read as the reverse complement.
CTCTTGCTTATCGTGCATATATATTGTACATGTAAAAATTTAACACTTTTACATGTATAGTATATTATGTAAGCAGAGTTTTTTTATAATCTCGATCGATATTGTCTTTCTCATATCTAAATACTTACTCCACGATATATTCCGGGTTACACGGTGGAAGATTTCAAGAGGTGCTTTCGGATCTAATTGTGTTCGATGTTTTTTTCTTGTATTTTTTTTTTTTTGTGTTGGCTAATTTCTTAGCCTCTTAGCCTCTCCCCTTTCTTTTCCCCTCGATGTATTCTTATCGAGCTTAATAAAAAATTTCTTTGCCGATCAAAAGAAAACTGTGTGTGTGTGCCCAGGCTAATGAGTGTGTGTATTGACTTGCAGTCTAACAATTTTTTTTGAAATAAGGTGGTTGTCCAATTCCGAGTTTTGCAGAATCAATTTCTCTGATTTATGGGAAAAATATGTTTCAATATTACTTTAAATTTTACCACACACATCGCACACAAACTGCTGGCGATCAACTTGCACGGCCCGGTGGATCAAAAAAAAAAAAACTTGCACGACCCGATTAAGACTGTAATTTTTTTTTTTATCGACAAAAGATGAAATTTTATTAAAAACGGGGAATAGGGGAAGGGAATCCAACAAAAAGTTGGATGAACACCACAAGGGCCAAAGCCCGAAACACCCGAGGCTCTACAGGGATCACAACGAGAATAACAATAAAGCCCACCCCATACCCAAAATAAACAACGAAAAGCCCAGGACACCTAAACCCAGCCCAAACCTGGGCCGATTAAGACTGTATTTGAAGCTCTAGGGTTTCCTTATCGATCAGATTTGTTTGATCTTTTCCATAGACATTGCATTAAGCCGAAAAATGTAAACTCGTTTTTTTTTTGATCTGCAAAATGTAAACTCTCATGTCGCCGGTGAGTTCTCCACCATGTTGCCTTGTTCATTGGCCATGCTGCTTTGTCTCACCCTCCCTCTCGATGTACCTTTTATTGACTTATCTACAATGTTTTTCTTGCCGAGCAAAAAAAATAAATAAATAAATTGTAAACCCTCCTATTCTTTAATTACGCAATTGCTCGGTTTTATAGTTCTCAATTTCTGGTTCAATCCACCACAATTTTTCATAATTTGAGAAGTCATGCACAACCTATATATTCACAATTGTCAATTTTTTTTTCCTATTCTCCAGAACTGGTAATGAACCCTTTATTTAATGGATTGTGATTTTAGAAGTTTACTTCCTATTCTCCCCTTTTTCTTTTTTTTTTCTTCCTTGAGGTTCTCTCTTTCTCTGCTAATATAATAGGCTTAATAAGCAGGTGGTGTTGGACAATTTAATTACTTAGTTAAACAAAATATTCAACGCTAGCTATTTCTGAATATTATAGCATATGCTAAACTAAGAATTTAATTCAAATTTAGAGGTATCATATTCCATAAACATTATTGAAACGGAGCATGCAGAAACTTTATATCCAACCCAAAAGCTTAAGTTATTAGGTAAAGAAATCCCAACATTATATTTAGTGATCATTCATTCCATAACTAAGTAATGTATAATTGCGCGCATTGATTAACATTCCCCTATCACGTACAATCACATTTGAGATTTGTTTTTTTTTTTTTTGCTCGGCTAAAAGAAATTTCATAAAACTCGAAAGGTTACATCGAGGGGGAATGGTTGAGGAGCGAACATGCTCAAGTCAACAGGGGAAAAGGAAGGCGATAATCATCCAGCTGAAAGTTGAATGATAATCGTCAAAACAAATAAAAATCTATAGCTTTATTTGGGTCTATAGTTGTATAGCAACAAAAAAATTTTACTATAAATCTTTGAAAAAGATTATAAAGATTTAACGGATCACAGACACACCGGAGAACGCCACCCGAGAACCAAACCCAAAGAAAGGCAAGGAGTCAACCAAAACACTACACTGAAAAACAAAACCGAAACATCCATTGAAACAACCTAAACAACCTAAGACCAAAAAAAATAAATCGAAACTCAAGAGAGCAAATTGAAAGGACAAAGTCAAAACCAAGAACACAACCCAAACCCGTCAAACCTAGATATTAAATCATGTAGTCTTTTTGTTGGCTCTGTCTGCTGGAGGTGGATTGTGAATCTCTTAAATTATTTGGTGGAATAGACCCTGTTCTGATCATAACATGTGAAAATTTTATTTTGAATTCAAAAAATTAATGCCTTGTTTGGATGAAATTTTCAAAAAAAAATTCCAATTCAAAAACACTAGTTACATCTATTTTTAATCATTACTCTCATTTCTCTTTCCTCTGTTTAATCATTATTCTAATTTCTCTCTCAATCTCTCTTCATTCATTACATCTATCTCTAATCATAACCCTAATTTCTCTTTCCACTCATTACCCAAAAATCAAACTCAAAAATTTTCAAAACACCATCCAATCAAGATACATTCTCCCTCCATTTTTAAGTATCCCGCTTCATAACTCCAACTTATTAAGAAAATATCATCATTACACTTTTTTTTTTGCTCGGCATCATCATTACACCTTTTACCTCCACTTTTCCTACTTATCCTCTATAGAGACATCATCATTACACTTTTACTCACTAATTTTTCAAAATGGAATCTACTTTAAAAGGCAAAATGAAAAATGTACCAATTTTTACCTGCTAAGGCCTTGTTACAGAACACCTTCTTAAAAAATAAATACTTATTTCACATTTTCAAACGCGAAAATAATATAAATGAAAAATAATTTTTTGATTTTTTTTGCACCGTATTAAAGATCTCATCAAGATCTTTCAAACAAGATTCATATTGCATATTTTTAGATTTTATTAAACCCATTATTTTTTAGCTTGAAATTGTCTTCTTAAAAAATAAGTACATATAACCCGTTCTGGAACGGGGCCTAACTTTACAAAATAGACACTTATTAAGAGATAGTCCAAAATGAAATACTAAATTTTAAAAAGAGGACGAAGGAAATAAATTATTACGTAAAAGTGTCTCAACATTAATATATATATATATATATATATATATATATATATCACCCATTTCATAACCAAACAACAACGTGGGAGTGTAGGAGTACTCTTGAACAAATTTTTTTTGAAAAGACTCTTGAACAAATTGTGAAATGTGATTTTCACTGCTCTTGTAAAGGTAAAGTTGCAATCAAAAGCATTTATAGATTGGTCATTTCACTGGCAACCTAACGAATCTCTTTGAATGACAGGAGATTGATTTTCCTCGTCAAAAAAGGACTTAAAAATGTGCTTGCCTATACTTTGATGATCACATAATTTTACCTTAAAACTAGTGAGACCCTAGTGTGCTTTTTCACCAACATGATATGATGATTGGTTTGGTCACTAAATATGGAAGCTGGTAAAATCTTTTGATTTGGGGCCGAGTAAAAATACAGTGACAATTGAGAAAAATATGTTGAAGATAAGGACCTCGTAACCACTTCATGGAGTAGTAAATGTGTACGTAGAACACGATCAACGCGTGGAAAGCCCGGACCTCCACGTATGAGGAAAAAAAAATCCGAATGGGGAATTGGATTTTCGGCCAATTAATAAAAATCGCCGTATGAAAAGTCGTTTTTGTGTTCCTAAATTCATGTACATGTTATTGTCCTAATTCGGTAGGGTAATAGTCATGAGATTGTGATTTGTGAGAGTTGTGAAACCCTAGCCCTAGCTACTAGGGTTCAATACTAACTCGAAAAAGTTCCTAAAAGGATAAGCACTTGTACAAGCACGTTTATGGGACACGTACAGATCCACATACATTTGTCTCGATGAGTTCCACAGTAGGTTTTTTCACGCAGGTGTTCATTGCGTGCTCAAGTGATGAATCAATCTAAGTTTGCGATTGGTAGAAGTTGCAACACATTGGTTCTTTAAACAAGAAAAGGCATAGACGATATATAAGTACCTTATAGGAAAACTAGATCACTGCAAGGGTTTTTTTTTTTGGATTGGCCAAAGTAATACGGAGTACTTTATTAGGGGAAGGGGAAGGGAGTCCAACCAAAAGTTGAAACCGTACCAGGGGCGAAGGCACATGGGTACAAAGGAGGGCAGTCGACCCCAATGGCTACCAAATTTCCCTTGAGATAGGTATAAATTTTCATAAAAATATGTACTCCCTCCGTCCTTTTTTAAGTGTCCTGCTTCGTTATTCTAACTTATTAAAAAGACATCATCATTATACCTTTCACATCAACTTTTTCCTCCACTTTCCCTACTTATCAATCATCATTGCACTTTTACTCACTAACTTTTCAAAATAGAATCTACTTTTAGGGACAAAATAGACAATACACCAACTTTTACCCACTAACTTTACAAAATGGACACTTATTAAGGGACAGCCCAAAATAGAATACCGGACTCTAAAAAAGGGACGGAGGGAGTATAATTTAGCTATTTTGATCCCACAAAAAATCTCTAAATTGCCCCAACTTATTTTAAATGCATATGAATCTAATTTTTAACCTCACTAACTAAAATTCCTAGCTCCGCCCCTTACTGTACAGCCATAGAGACAAAGCCCATTACAACCTAAGGGCCTAAAGTGAAAATCATTACAATTTAAGAATCTTGTAATCACCAATTTAAAACAGTGAAAATCATTACAAGTTAAGAATTTTGTAATCACCAATTTTGTTATGCTAAGTCATTCTCAATATACAGTAATGGGTACGAATCAGATTAAATATATATATAACTTTTGTCAATCTTCAAAGGGTAATCGAGAAATATCCTGTCCAAACAGCCATAAATTTAACAATGCGAATTTGCTCAAATTTTGCCTAATATATTTGTGTTCTCCATCTATTAATGTTTAATTCTGTATAATGCTTAATTTCGTGGTAAAAACGAACATCTATTATTGGTGAATTTCAACTCTCTGATGTTGATATGATCCTCATTTTGGAACTCTTGATCATTGAATGGATATGTTTCGTTCAAGTTTTAAAAAAAAAAATTAAAAGCATGTCCAATAATTGTCTCAAAAAGTCTTTCAGCGTGATAGAGAAAAAAAAAAATTTGACGGTCAAGGATGTCTGAGCCAGTTTCCGCACACCTTGACTCATCTCCTTCCCTGATCCAGTCAAATTTGACAGGCCATCCACATCAAAACTATGAGATTTACAAGAAATTTCTTTGTTCTGACTTGACCCCAAGATTCTAACCCCGGTCATTGTATGCAGAGCAAACCTACGAACCAACCGGCCGGACCCTTCGGAGTGATAGAGATATGTTGATCACATTACACTTAATTTCTTGTGATCCGTCATATATCTGTGCCTAAATCTTAATCCCCTCCTTTTGTGTAATTGATCTAGTGTAATTAAATAGCACTCCTTCCGTCCCAAATTGCTGTGTCTGTTTTTTTTAATTGGGACCTCCCAAAAAAAATATTTCACACAATTTATGATGTTTTTTATAAGTTTCAAATATTTGTTTAGCAAAATTAATTAAGATCTATCAAACAATATCCATATTGAAAATAAAATATACTCCATTTGACATTAAAAGATATATCTTTTAATATCCAAATTAATTAGATATTAAAAGATATAGACCATTTTTTTAGAGATCTCAAAAAGGAAACAGGCTAACGGAAAAATAACACGAAAATCGATCAGGCAAAAAACAAAAACCCTTCGAAACAATTTGACATTAATCTGGAAGAAGAAAAGAAGAAGAAGAAAATATCATAGAAGAATAAACGATTAGTAGAAATGTGCAAGCGAAAAGCTGTTTGACTTCTTGCATCTAAGTCTAGAGTAATACGTACTAGTATTGAAGGGGGGTTCGATCTCATTTGTTCCGAAAATTTTTGTGTCGAGGAATTTTCTAGCCATTGGATTGTGTGTGTGTTTTTTTTTTTATGTTTCAAATCCAACGGGAGGAAAATCCATTGGCACAAAGGCACAGAAGTTTTCAGCACAGAGGATCCTATCTCTATTGAAGAAAATTGATTTTCACACCTCTCTTTTTACCATAGGTGTTTTTTTCTTCTTCTTCTTGATTTTACTACATTACCCTTTGACGTGGGAAGACGTGAGCTAGTGAAAGGTTAATATGGTAAATTAACATGAATAAAAACAAACTAAGAGTGTGGATAGCAAAAAATGAGTTTAGAAATCACAACAGAATTAATGGTGTACTAATTGGAGACTTCACAAGAGGATTTTTTTTACCCCCTAATTGTTTTGGGGATTTGGGAATTGATTCTAACAGTTCCCTTTTTATCATTTATACACTTTTTTTTGGTGTTTATTTAGTGTGAATTTACTACATTGCCCCATCCTTCCTGTGTGGAAAAGTGGACTTATAAAAGGGTAAACAAAGTAATTTCACATAAATAAGAAGTGACAGAGGAAAGAAAATGGAGTGTGAAAATCACTCCCCTTATTTTTTTCTTCTTGTGTCACTTTGTACAAAGGGCTAGTCCCTTGTGAACTTTTGTTGCGGGGTGCTTGCATGTTCTTTTATGTTCATGTACAGTTAAAAGAATTTGCTTAGTTTCTCTTTTATGTATACGTTCGTACATACGTCTATACGTAAATATACGTACATGTATTCGATCATTAATAGTTTCGTACTGTTGGCTGATTATAGTTGGGTTCGAGTTAAGTAGATTGACATAAGCCGTAATCTTTTTTGTTGTTGTCATTGAAACCCTTTTTATAGATCGATCAAGTAAGAATGTAAAGGGGGGGCCGATGTCCGCCCACGCACAGATTGACAGACATGCCCATTGAAGGCGTAGAAATATCAACAAATTAATTACTCTCAATGGTAGAAGCCAAGAGATTGGCTGTGAATCTGCGAAATATGTACGCATCCCGGCCATAGTGAAAGTTTGAGTTGTAAAGGCTAAAGAGGAATTAATGGAACTTCACTGCATAGAAAGACTGATGGGGAAAAAAAAAAAAAAAGGACTAATCACTGCCCCATATCTCATACTACTCCATGTTTGTCTGTTTGTAGTTCAACAGTTGTCATTGTCCTTGTAAAGTCTAAGAGGAATGAAACTCACAGAGAGAGAGAGAGAGAGAGAGAGAGAGAGAGAGAAGTTTGCTAGTGGAGTTTTATTATCTAGGACCCATTCACCAACTAATCTCTTTAATACTATAATCGGGCAATTCTTCAGGAAATATCCACAAACTACATTTTAGTACAGTAGCTGTGTTTTGAGCAACTTTTGTTTGTCGGGGGAAGAAACTTTTATAAATCTCGAAAGGTTACATCGAAGGGGAATATCGAAAGCACACGATGCTTACGAGATCAAATAAAGAAGAAAAAAGGGAGAAACACTAAAAATAAGCATCTAATAGAGAGTTGGACGGATCACCTAACACACTTCAAACACATATTACAATTTTACTTTTCTAATTCCATCAAGGAAACCTTTAAAATCCTTCACAGTGTATACCTTCATATCGAGTTTCACATTAATCCACATCGCGACTCTGGTTTTGATCACCTCACCCACTTGCCCTACTCCTGTCGAATTATTATTGAACACGTAGTCATTTCTCACCAACCACAATGACCAAATTATAGCAAAGAATGTCGTTTTCTACAAATGATTCTCCAATTTTCTAAATCTATTGTCAAGCCACCAAGTAAAGAGAGCTTCCAGAGATTGAGGGCACACCCATCTCACATGCCACCAATCCAGGATCAAAGACCAAACATCCCATGAGAATATACAATGTAGAAAAAGGTGCTTGGGGTGTCTCCAAATGCATAGAACACAACGGGCAAGGTGCTGAATTGCCTTCAAGAATCAAGTTTTTACTGTGAAGCACAGATCTAATAGCCACTCTATCCTGAAGGGCCATCCACGCAAAAATCTCCACCTTAGGAGGGTTGAGATTTTTCCAGATTGTTTCCAATGGATTATGTACGCAAAAATTCTAATTCTGGCATGGATGACATTTCTATGATGGAAGAAATCGAGGAGAAGATTAGTTAAGATATGCGTAAACTGTTCCGAATATCTCTAACCACTGAACCCAAATAAAAAAAAGAATGTCTTCTCATTGTTATAGGAGAATTTAAATCGGGTATATATGTTTTTAAATCTGGATTATAAATATCATGTGACTCCTCATTAAGTGAACTTTATTATGTACCACAAATTATTACTCCTAGTAGTTTGTAAAATGTTTCTTCTCACATCAAGCAAATGCGAGCGTTGGGATCGATAGGGTAATTGCCACTTCACACTAGGTAATAGGATTAGTAGAGTCAATGTCGTCTTCATTTGATCACATAATTCTTCAAAATGGCTTTCGTTTATGTTCTAAATTCTCGTTATGTGCTCATACTCTCAATTCTTGTGCACACTCACGAATTATAGTTGTTTAGGTTACTTTTGAAAAACACTTTCACGCATGCGCATTATGTGATTTTAGGTCACAGTGAATCAAAAATCATTAATCATGTAATTTATCAAAAGAAATCTAAGACCCGGGGATGCTACCGAACAAGTGCAAAGTTGTCAATCCGGTCGTTCATGTCAGCACAGACGGCTTGCATCGAATGTTTCAAATGCATTCTTTTTTTCTTTTTCTTTTTTAATGGCGAAAGCAATTTTATTAATAACGAAATGAACAGTACAAGACAGGGGGAGGGATAAAAACACATCAACTATGAGCATATGACATCCTAATTATGTTGGCACAGCACCATACGTCCGACAATCATATGCTAATCCAATACCCCATAAGATCAACACCCATATACAGCTAGAAAGGCATCCATTCTTTTTTCTTGTCAAGCCATGATTGTAGTAAGAGTTCGAATACCACATAATCACGAACACCACATAATTATGCTACTATAAAGAGAGCTTGCATGTTACGTGTCCGTGTCCGTGTCAATGACCCCCGGCTACTTTTTCCCATTCAGCCCGTGTTGTTTGAATAGAAGGTTTGGCACGTCACACAAGGATTCTTCAAGAGCATTAAATTTACACCGCGTTTTGTGAGATCCATCCGGAGGGCAGGCGTGGGCAGGCAGCCAGGAGCTCCCAATTGCCAAACTTTACAAGTGATGTACATGCACCGACAAGGGGGAGGGAAATCATACCGATGGCCGCCGGAGGGCAGTCTCCAGCCATCAGACGGCTGATCCGAGCTGTTCAAAAATTCTAAAAAAAAAAACCGATGGGCCTCTCACGAGAATCAATGGCATCCGAGGTGTATAGGGTGCTTGATCCGAGCACCCCTTTTTTGTGTATATACACTTATATACATATTTACCCGAAAAAGTGGTGCTTAGATCAAGCACCCTACACATCTTGAATGCCGTTGATTCTCGCGTAGGCCCCATCGATTTGTTTTTAGAATTTTTGAACGGCTCGGATCGACAATCCGGTAGCCGGAAACGGCCCGCTGGCGGCCGTCAGTACGATTTCTCTCCCCTGGTCGGTACTTCTATCTTTACTGAAACTTTACACAAGCGAACAAGGGAAATTGAAAAAGAGGTTGCCGTACGAGAATCCCCGCATTCTGCGGTCAATCGGAAGAGACGTTCGATTTGACACTTCGTGGGCCCGGCCCGACCCAGTCCAAACCCTGCAATCCCCCCACGTGCATGCCTGTCACTCATGTCGGCTCTACAGTCCGCTGGGTATCAACAAAAAGCAAACAAACCATCAAAAATGAAGCCAAGAAAGTCAGAAACTAGGGAGGGTAAAATGGACCATTTTAACACACATACAAACCCAAAACTCCCGATGCGGGAGCCAATCCCATGACACAAGGGAGGGCAATTGCCTAGGTGAGTGGTTAATTGAGCATCTCGAGACTCATCTCGTTAGTGATCGGGCCAAATTTTAAGCTTGTGTAATAAACGAGTCGAGCTCAACACAATTAAGCTCGGCCCTTCTCGAAAAACTAGACTTGGTTATATGGCTCATTAATGGATGCTTGTTTAGGCTGTTGTTTAAATGAACTGGACTAGATCCATTAAGTACTCAGCCACGAGCTCGAATTTTAGGCCCGTTTAATAAATAAATCGAGCCCAAATACTTCAAAGCTCAACCCAACTATGCTCGCTTTGCAACCCTACTTTAAGAACAATGATCTCACCTCGCTAAAAAATGACCACCTGTTCAACTCTCTTGTTTTTGGCCAAACGTAAGGTATTAGGCCATCTCCAGTAAGAGCTAGAACTAATAGGCATATTAGTTCAGAAACTAGGTCAGCTAATTGATGTTAATGTTTTGTCCGTCCCCAATAATATAATTATCGGAGACGGACAAAACATTTGAAAAATACAATCATGGGACCTACCGTTTGATTGAGTTCATATTTAAATTAATACAATGCTACTTATACTATTGTAACACAAATACATAAACTAGCCAACCACAACTTAACTCACGTAATTGGGCCCCACTCTTTACACTTTTTGTGTCATATAGCAACACATTTTTAATTCCACCATTGGAGATGGACGGGTTAGTTTAATTAGTTGCGTTACAATTAGACCGCTTGGCCAACTCCCCGATGAGATCAGGAGTTCAACTCATCCACTTGCGTTTGGGTGTCCCCCCGTTAAAATAGTGAAAGGCTACAAAACCCCTCATGCCAGTTGAGTAAGATTTGGGCCTTCAGCCCATTTTCGGTTGACTACAACTCCAAAATAGCTTGTTACGTCTGCCAAAAACATAGTAGATGTAGCTTGGGCCAGGTTCATTACCATAGAAAGCCCAATAGTCTAGTATTTGGTTTGGATTAACAATATTGGTACAAAGCCCATTACTAGAGACAGAATGGATCAAGAAATGGTGTTGGGCCGACAATTTCGACGATCGCATCTGTTTTTCTTGGGGTGAATTAGAATTAATGTATAAACAACCAAAGAAAAAACACAAATAATTTTTTTTTTAATAGCGATCGAAACTAAAAAAAGATTATTTTGTTTTAAAGATCTTGTAATTTTTTGTAATGCTCTATTTTTGATATTTTATTCTGTTTACGTATGTTTGCCAAATTTATGTTCCGACCTCTGACTCAATCTCCTTTAAAAAAATTAGAGAAAAGGCAAAAATTCTAAGCAGATTGGAATAATTCCTCACGTATATATTGTGTCCACTAAGGTTTTTTTTAATTATTTATTTTTTGCTTTATTACCAGACATGTCAATTTCTCAAAATAAATCACCTTTATTTAAAAAAAACAAATACGTACTTATTTTCTTTAGCGGAATGGGACCTAAGATTGTGGGGGAAAACATAGATTGCAACAGTTTTCCGGGAAGTTTCCTCTGGCGTACCTAAAAAGGAAGAACAAGAAGATGACAATTTTGTAGCCTTTTATTCAAGGGTATTTTTCTTTTATTAACTTGAACACACAATGTACAACTAATCAAAGCATATATGCACCAGAAAAAGAAGGAAAAAAAAAGGGAAGAAGAAGAAGAACAATAGAAGAAGGATTTTAAATTGAAATAGGAGAAATAATAAAATTACAAACTAGCAAACACATAATTTAATCTCATTTAATAAATCTAATTACAAATTAGCAATCCTGTACATATCGTAGTACAAAAGTTGCCAAACCAAGTGCTACCTACCAAATACCCACAACGAAACGAAGAAAATAAATACGTATCTCTACGACCTTTTTAATAAAAATACTAACCAACAATGTAAAAACATGCATGCATGAAAAATCAAACACAAAAGAACACCTTAATTATACTTACATCACAAATCAACAAATTAATGGGCGGCCTAGATTTTGGTTTTCTGGTTCACGGAAAAACTAGATTCTGACCACGATCATCGTCTAACTCCATCGTCCCCGCGAAATTCAGATCAACTCCGTGATCCCCAAAGCTGTTTTCTTCGAAGTTCATATCGAATAAAAACCCGTAGTACTGATCATCGTCGCTTCTGGGGAGTGAGTTATGGTACTTTAGCGCCGCCGACGAATTTTGTAGAATGCTAGTAGGGTTATTTCTGTCTTGATTTTGATGGGGTGGGCATAGGGAGAAAGAGGTGGTCATGGTATGGTGGTGGTTAGGAGGAGGAGGAGGAGATGTAGACATAAATGGAGAAGCTATAGCAACAGCTTTGGTGTTTTCTAAAACATATTGTGGAGGGCTAAGAAGTAATTTGTTGCTGTTGTTTTCTTCCTTGCTTTTGTTGAATACTCTACATAGCACCCAGTCCTCCTGTCAAAATGTTAACAAGCTGTTATGGTTATGTTTTACTACTACTTAACAAACACAAAAAAATTAGAGAATATATGAAACTAAAGAAGGGAAATGTTTGAGCCGATCAAAACCAGAGTCACGCAATGTGGATTGAGGTGAAATTCGATATTAAGGTAATACACTGTGGAGCATTTTAAGGGCTTCCTTGATGAAATCAGAAAGTTGAATTTGTAATGTGTCTGAGAAGTGGATCCATGCAATTACTCTCTGTTGGATGTTCGTTTTCAGTCTTTCTCCATATTCTTGGCTTTTATCTTTGAACTCGTAAGCATTTGTTTGCTTTTGGTGATCCCCTTCGATGTAACCCTTTCGAGTTTTATAAAAATTTCGTTTGCCGAGAAAAAAAAAATGTTTTGTTTACAAACTTTCCATAGAATGAAAGTTTGAGATCAACTATATATACCAACCTTGGGAGGCATGTGAGGGTTCTCGAGGCGAAACTCGTGCATGATCCAACCGGTTTTAATCCCGTTCGGAGCTCGGTTCTGGTAAAAAACCAACGTCTTTCTCATCCCAGCAATATCGCCAGTCCTCGGGTTGTGCACCGTTCGGTCTTTTCCGGTAGCTTTCCAGTATCCAGAAGTCGTGGCTCGGTTGGCTCGGTAGCCCGTGGCGTATTTCCGGTCTCGGAAGCTGAAGAAGTACCACTCACTGGAGTTGAGCTTTGCCACCTCTTTTAGACAACAAAACACACGCATATGAGTAGGTTTGGCATCTAAAAAAAATGGTTATAGGTATATGCCTTGCATGAAACCAAAATCAAACTCTTTGTGAAAATAAACTGTTTTAAGGTGAATTTACGTGGCTCCTTGCCTTCCTTTGGGTTTGATTCTCAGGTGGCGTTCGTCCGTATACCCGTGATCCATTAAATCTTTGTAATCTTTTTCAAAAATTTATAAAAATGAAATTGCTGATTAAAATAAAAAAAAAAAGAAAAGAAAAGAAAAAAGGTGAATTTGGAAGTGTGAAGGAGGGAACTTTGTCAATATAAATATTTTGCCCAGTTTTTACCTAGCTCATGAGTCCCCAAGTATGATAATTTTTTTTCCACAGAAAAAAAGAATTTTTTTTTTTGGATCGGCAATAGAATTTTATTAAAAAACTCGACAAAGAGTACATCGAGAAAAGACCAAATACAGACCAAGGAAAAAAAGTTTTTATTAATCTTTAAAAATGATTACAAAGATTAAACGGGTCTCGGGCACACTGGAAAAACGCCACCCAACAACCAACTCCAAAGGAAGGCAAGATGACATCCCCAAGTATGATAATTCCCTGAAAACTCCGTTCAAAATTAAAATTAGCACCTGAAATTGTTATTTCTTTTTTTTTTTTTTGAATATCGCCACCTGAAATTGTTACTTGATGATGTCATGAATCTCATGCATAGAACCCAAAAGCGTAATCAAGAAGTATTTCTATTTTCTTTCCTTTGCTTTGCTTTGCCTTCTTTCTTTTTTATCACTTCTTTCGTTTGAAAAGAAAACACCCTTTTTGACACTTTTCCTTGCTTTAAGAAGAAAATGGGAAAAGCAGAAAGGCTTGAGAATAGATAGATAAACTAATTAATTAATATTTCCCAAGATATCGATTTGAGAAGTCTTTACTTGAAAGTTTCTTAAATGAGAAAGAGTTAAAGATAATTATGTCCACGTACCCATTTCCCTTGAGGAACTATTCCGTGGTCTTAGAGTACCGTCGTGTGATTGTCCCTCAAGTAACTATTCAGTGGTCTTAGATTATCGTCGTGTGATTATCCCTCAAATAAATATTCAGTGATCTTAGCGTACCGTCGTGTAATGTCTCAAATCATTTTCTACATCATGTTTCGTGTGAGATTCATACACCGAGTTGTGAACCACAAAATCATGGGTACTGGTGCTGGACACATTCAAGCAATTTGGCGCTACCCGAAAGCATGCAGTCAATAACTTTCCCGTGTTCCTTATCCTCTAGCTCTACCCGGACCACCCCACCTCTCTCTCTCTCTCTCTCTCTCTCTCTCTCTCCATTGTCGCAACATTTTTGTCTTCAACAGACCTTACACATGAGTTAGGATGTCTGTTTGCTTATATATACCAGAATAATTATCAACATACATGGACAAAAACAAGTACGGACAATCTCCCTAGCTCCACTGTATGTCATCTCTTATGTATATTGTCGAAAACGCGTATTGTACGTCATGTCGTCATGCGTCGAAAATAACAAAAAAAAAGAATCCCGACGAAAAATATATATATAACCGAAGAAGAGAGGAAAATTACGAGAAAAAAACACTGAACAAGATCGAAAAAGAGTTTAGAAAAGCAGGAACTAGAAGAGGGGATCAATATTAATTACCGGGAAGCTGCCATGGCTCACATACATGCAGGTCAATCTCCACCAGAGTACCCTTTAGAACATCTTCGTTCGCAATCTTTTTGTAGAGATAATGGCATACCAACTCCTCGTCGCTAGGGTAGAATCTAAACCCTGGTGGCAATGAATCTCCAATGTCTCTTAAACCCATTCTCTTTCTTGTATTTTTAAGAGAGAGAGAGAGAATGTTGGGTTGGGAATGATACTACCTTATGAGATTTCAAAAGCCAATTTATGTTATATGGGTTTGTATTGTATATATAAGAGAGAGAGAGAGAGAGAGAGAGAGAGGTGTTGATGAGAACCTTAGCAAATTGGAATTTGTGTCAATATTTTAAGAGTTCAAGCCTTGTGTAGTTAGTTATGGACCTATTATTGTATGTAGAGGTAGCTTTCAAGAAGAACCAAAGTCACAAGAAATCTTTCTTGGGGGTGGGGGTGTTATAAAGGGAGAAAGCTTAAAGCATTTAATGAGTACAATCCACGACTATAAATATCAGCAAGACTACCCCACCGTTGATTATCTTACCGTCTGTTTCAACAATTATTGATCCCAATTTTTTTTTAAAAAAAAAACACTTTTGAGCAGTAAAATTAAAAGCGGTGAATGTTGAACAATGGCGGTAAACTTTCTGTATAAATTTTGACAAAACCTCCAAAATACTCCTTTTAGCTAACCATATGTATGAAAAAGTAGAACAATTATTTACATCTCGTTTGATATAGAGAAACATATAAATGGAATTTTTTTTAATCGGAAAAAATTATCGTCTTTGATTCGATGGGTGGGGGCTCAGCAGACATTGTGATTCTTAGACTCTGGCCCGCCAAGAAGAAAAAATTGCCCAACTCTTCTAATGATTATGAACAGTTTTTTTTTTTTTACAACAGACAGAAGTTTTATTGATGCAAATCTAACGAATCCTACAATACGAAATTCATTACAAATATCCTGGACAAAGCTAAACTAATCGTCTGGTTTCATGCATGACTGAACAGTGATGGTACGTAAATTTGGATTAAGGTCTTGGGTAATCTCCAATCCCGTCCAGTTTTGGTTTTGTGGGTTCATTCCGGGTCCACAATAATAATTGAAATCGTTAATTTTATAAAGCTCGTTAAATACTTTAGCCGTGAAAAAAAACTTGTTCATCATATAGCGATGATTTCCACATCTAAAACCTTTAAGGAAGAAGCTTTTTAGTGGAGTATAACATTAACCAAGAAACCTATAATTGTGGCGCAAAAGCCAGTAGGCAACATAGATTAGCTTTCTAGATTTGATGACTATTGTCCATAATTAAAAGCTATTTCAATAAAGCCAAACAATTATTTACTATCTTTAACGAACCATTGTACGTTCTTCTTTGGCAAGATATACACTCATCCATCTGTTTGATTTAATCTTTAATTTGGTCTTGATTTAGGGCGTTAATCATGTGGTAAGCGAAGTTCCATCAATCCGATCTCCATTGTAGACGAATGCGGTAGGCTACGGGATTAGCTTTGACGTGGGTCCTACTACTGATTTATTTTTTTATTGGCAAAGAAATTTTCATTAAAGAATCTCGATGTGGGACCTACCATTGATATTTATAAACTCATAATAAGCTTAATTTGTTTGGAGTATTTTCTCATCTTCTTTTCTTTCATTGGTATGCCTAACTAGTTCTTGGCCATCAATATCTTTTCCCTCTTCTCGATGTATTCTTGTCTATTTTAAATAAAATTCTTCTTTTCGCCTAGCAAAGAAAATGTTTTTTTTTTATCGACAACAAAAGTGTAGTACTTGACACAACATGCATGTATCATAATAATTAGGCTTATATGATATGTAGATTATGACATAAATGGGTCCCAAGGGGATGCTCAGCACACAATAGATGGAAATAATGGAGCTTGATTTAATTATCACTTATTATTTTGAGTGTGACAGAGGAATTAACCTTAAGATTGGAAATCTCTCAAATACTTCCAAAAATGTCAAAATTACCCCTCCTCAAGCACAACGTGTCAGCATTCTATTCGGCTTGTATTGCCCATCATTTGAGGAATAATTCTGGCTCTACCTTACCTTATCAGATTTAATTATGATGAAGCCAAAAGCAATGAAATAGATGGTTGCAAATAATTCTATTCAAGGCCATGTATGATTAAATTGAGAGATACTATTTGTCAATGAAATTATTGTGGGGGGAGATTCTTTAAGCCACTTTGATCTCTCTCTCTCTCTTGCTTGGAGAAGAAGAAAAGCATTGACTAGAAGAAAAAGGGAAAAGAAACCCCCGACAGACCATTGTTGGAATCTTTGGGCGCAGTGGATCTTAATTGGGGGACGAATATTGAATTTCTTTAATTTTGTCTTAATCATGAATTTAAAAAGTGTCAAGAACTTTGGACTAAATATTTTGATCTGCTTCAGGAATTTCGAGCTCACGCCTACCTTAGAGGAATCCGCCCAACGGACTCATGGACCTCCTGCATGACCGCAACAAGTTGAAAAAAGCCGTTTGCAACAAGGGGGGAAATTATTTTTAAGTTCACCTTTTGAGATTCGAACCCATAACTACCCGGCCATTTGAAATATTCAAAGACTTGGCCAGTTGATTACACAAGTAAATTAATTAAATCGTGGTTAAATATGTACATTGTATATGCAGTTATTAAAAGGAGTTTGAATGAGGATTTTCTTTTCAATATTTTTGGTGACTTAATACGACTAATATAACTGTTAATTAGTTCTTCCTTTAGTATGACTTAATTTGTGGATTGTGTTAACTACCAAAGCAACCCAATTAACCATAAATAGCACTATCATATAATAAAGAAATAAAAATTCCACATCCAAGAGCACGTTCTAATTTTCGAATCATCAATTAACCTAAGTTTCATTACGATAATGCTTAAAGGTTATGCATCAAGGGTGGTCCGTTGAGAAAGCAATTGATGTGATGTAACACATCATCTAGGTGTGTACATGTCATTGGCCTGTGACACATTATTTTTAGTTTTTTAAATACAAGCGTATGAAGAATACAAGTATCAGAATTAATTACGTCAAACGTGACAAAGGTTCACAATAGTACTAAACTCAAGTGATAGCTCATTAACACCGACTGTGGCTAGCTCAGTTGGTAAGGACTCTTGCATCTCACTAGAATGTCAGGATTCAAGTTTCCCCACCTGCGTCGTTCTTCTCTTAGAGGGTTTTTCCTTTTTTTCTACCCTATATTAGGCTTATTTCTTGTATTGGTTAAATTATTGGGTTTGGTTGTCTCGTGGACTCTCACAATTGATGATTTAGTGTCCCGAATTTATACTTTGTACTTCATATCTGATGTAAAAATGATATTTTCTATCGATTGATTAAAAAAAAAGAAAAAGTGATAGCTCATTAGGGAAACAAATAACTCCCACTCAGAAAAAGAAATAATCATCTGACACCCTGACCTCCCATATGGAAGTCTGCAAAGGTGGTCAATTGAGTTAGCTCAAATTAATTGATTCTAATTTTGTACATGCATTTTCTTGTCATATTTATCTGCTTTTTTTTTTCCTTAAAAAAAAAGAGGTGTACGATGAATGTGGAATTCTAGGGCTAAGGAGTATTTCCTAGGAGCACATTTTGGGAAAGCTTAGAGCAAAGTTGGGGAAAGAGTAAGGACTTGAAATTCCTCCATTGGGACCAATAATTTCTTGGCCCCTCTCAGCTGTCATTTTGCCTTATTCACTCCCTTAAGTTATGGCCCCTTCATCCGGGACACTCGCCACGTACCCTAACTTAATTACCATTCTTTTTTTTTAAAGTATTGTGTGCGCGTGCAAATGTACGTATGGACATATATGTTCAAGTTATATAAGCTTCATCTTTTTTTATCAGAAAAATTACATATATTAGTAACTCGACAATGAGTATATCAGGAAGGAATAACACAAGCCTCATGTAAGGAACACCTGAGCTAGGATCGAAGTTAATAAAAAATAGAGGGAAAAAACATCCAAGAAAGTGTTGAATTAATGATGGTTTTTGAGTGTTTAATCAATCTTCGAATGCATGCCCTTCATCTTGAGGTTTTAATTTTTAGAAATTTTGACTTTCACTGTTTTTTTTATACCATCTATACTCCTCTTTGTGCCATTATTGATAACTTTAATTTTATAAACCAAATTCACTTTAGCTATGACCCACAATAACCAATCTTGTCCATTCTACAGTCCATATATGTTGCCTTTGGGCGTAGCCCAACTGGTCATGTAACTTCCTTTGGGAGTGCGACGTTTTGGGTTCAATTTTTATGGATAGAAAATCAATTCTTTGTGGTAGTACTAACTTTTAACACCGCCCACTAACCCCCATTGATATATACAATTTTGACCTTTAGATTACGGGGGTGTTTCTGATAGTGAAAAATTTGTAAATTTTTGTTTGTGGTTGAGAAGTTGTTAGGTGTTTCCGGTAGTGAATAAGTTGTTGAGAAATGTCAAGTTATTTCCGGTAGTGAATAAGTTGATGGGTTTATGAGTAGAGTTACTATAGCAAAAAAAAAATTTTGTTGACAAATTTTTTGTTAGTAAAAACGAGATGGTAAAATGCTGAAACTTTTTTGTTAGTGGAAACAAAATGGTAAAATGCGTTAAATTTTTTGTGATTTTTGCTAGTGAGAAGACACCCCCTACGTGATAGTTTTTAATTTAGATACTAATGTCTTGTTCTCTTTACAATTCAAAAAAAAAAATTTCAAAAAATTCCCCATAAATTCTCCATACTTCTAACATTTCTCTCTCTATCTCTCTCCATTCATTACCTCCACTATTTTTCAAAAAAAATTTCAAACATCAATCCAAACATAACATAAAATTTAAATCACGACCCGATAGCTTAAAGTACACATGGATGCAGGGGGACTCGGTACAAAGAACTTAGAGTGAATGCACTAGGTGGCGGTTTTAAAACCCCCACTCACTCCATCCTAAGATTCTCTATCCTGAGATTACAACATTTTACTCTCTATCTATTCTATGATTCTCATGGTAGTTGAGATAGGCACATTTTATTCAAATTTCAACATCACTTTTCTAGTAATATCTAAAGATCTTTTGCACAACTTTATTGACAAGCTAGAGAAATAACTACGTACCTCTTAATCTCAAGAGATGGATTATAGTAATTAATTGGATAAT
>BPLS01000158.1:753278-785078 GCA_019656275.1 Rhododendron kiyosumense | reverse complement strand
TTCAAGCTACTACTGAAATAATGATTGGACAATACACTGTAAAGCGACTATTAAAACAGCGGTTCCTCCATGTCACTCAATCTCAAACACCGTAAGGGAAGAAAAGTTAGTCGACACGTAAAGAGGACGAAGCGATCCATGCTTTTCGATGTGATTGTGCACTAAACTTCTGACTGGGGAGTTCCTAGAAAACTGAATCAAGAAGACCAGCCAACCATATCTTGTTGATGTGTTTCCTCGTTCTGAACAATGTCGTTGCAAACGCATTCTCTCGTTTTCTCAAGATGATTTCAACTTGGCCGAGGTTGAAGCGAGGTGAGAAAGGGTTCTGTGCCCGACAAACATCAAGAAGATTCCCAAGAAACCTAGTGCTTTCAACGTTGTGAATAGATCCAACTGCAGAGAATACAATCATAATTTGAGTTAAATTTGGTGGAAATGATTCTCAATATCCAGCTCTTCTAAGAAGTTTTCCTTGAGACGTCAATGTTACCCCCTTTACTACCGAGTGATGAATAGGGTAAAATTCCTGTACAAGGCTGCTGGCAGGAAGGCAAGAGTCTAAGACCCGTGACGTATAAAAGTGCCGAGTAAAAGACAAACCTTCAACCAGAAAAGAGCATAGAGTGAGAGAACCGCCGCAATGCCAAGATGGAACAAGATCGCAAATGTGGCAGGGACCGTTGATGTAGGGAAGTTCTTCAGGTTCGTGCCAAGACGCAAAAGCTGTCAAAGATATCAAGAAAGTGTGAAGTTAACAGCCCACCAGAAAACTACGGAAGTTTCCAAGTAGTTAAGCCACACAAGAGTCTGTCAAATCAAAATAACTAACAGGAATGACTAACGAGGAACCCTAAGAAGAGAATTCTAACTTGATTCTGTTTAAAAACCACCAAGTGCGAGGACGCCGAGGAGGAAGAATTTTCGGTTGCTAAGATTCAGTATAACTGCTTAAGCAGTCTAACGTCAAATATGTTTGGAATAAATGGGAACAAAAAATAAGAATCCAACGACTCACCCCAACCAAAAATGCAAGGAGCGGCACGAGAATGAGGCCCAAGAAGGCAAGAGAGAGCTCTTGAGGAGGAAGCTTTTCTGGAGCCCTGAAGATGTGTGTTATCTCAGCTTTGGGCCCATATCTCAGGTAAGCATCAACCGGCCGTGGAGGAGGTCGGGTAGCCTTCTCAGGTGGTTCCGGCAAATCTAGTTCAATATGGCCCAGCTCCCGCAAGAAAGAGTTCTCCTGAAAAAAAAAAAAATTGCAAATAAAACAGGGGGAAACGACGATTAAGACATGAAATAAGCTTAAATGTCATTACAACGACTTCATCGAAGGTGGAATGACAATAATGGTAAAATATAAATTACATCATTAAAGGTGGAGAAAAAAGAAAAGCAGGGTTACCATGACAGCATCACCCACTGTAAGTTGAATATCGTATGTACCAGAAAGATAGGAGAACTTCTCGACCAGTCCAAGAAAATCCTACAAGACAAATGCTGCTTGTATTAGGAATCAAATTATCTGAACATTATTGTTAACCGTTAGACAACTATTAGAATGATATATTGAATTCGTCTTATCTTGATTATATTTTAAGGTCAGTAAGTCCGAGCAGACTGTATGCTAGAGTCGTTGTTACACAAGTCCTTAGATCTGAGTTGATCAACTAATTAACTTGTATTAATACTAACTTGCAAATCCATGGGCTCCGTTTGGGGAAAAAGAGGGGCAAAAATGGAACTTTAAGATTTGAATGATAGAAGGAGAATTACTAGTATTATCTCAAACTGCTTCCCAGAGCTCCCCAAGACAAAGATGTGCTCAACTTTGGTCTCATGTATGAGCTTGAGGAAAGCCTGCAGGCAAAAAGTGGTTTCAACAAAAGACAAGGAGTTGACAATCAAAAACAAAAAACAAAAAAATAACAAAAAGCAAAAGACAAGGAGAGCATGATTTAAGGAAATAAACCAAAAGAAGAATGAAGACCTGATGTGGTTCAAATGAATGCTTAAGAGGGGTGGTCAACCGAAAGGACAAACGCAGCTTTTGCAAGTGGTTTGCTGATAAAGAAATAGCATTATTCTCGACTAAATCAAGCCTGCAGAAAAAAAAAATACCAGGATGTAGATCTAACTGTGAGAAAGTAAAAACTATACCAAGGAATACACCAATAGATAACATATCAAAAGATCAGTAAGGCAAGTTTCATGTATCGAGAAGCAAAGTCTCTCTCAGAATAAAAAGGTTGACACAGTTGATGTTTGAGAATTACGGAGTACAAGATTTCAAATTAATCACAAATCTCTCAACACTTTCAGCAGGTATAGGAATCCATGTTCTAGGCAATGATGGGTAGACCAATATAGCATTTCAGAGAATTGGGTTATGCAGAACAGCGGAAAATTATATCAAACTAAGCTGAAAATAGTATGTTTGAAAACAAAGGAAAAGAACAAAAAAATTCCAAATTCAAGGACAATGTGGCGTACTTCTTCTGAGTTTCTAAGCTCCCAAGATCACTATCCAGTACAGCAATTTCTGCATTGTCAACTTCGATAACTCCCGTGACATAAATCGGTACCTTTGTTCGACCTCCAGTGGCATAAACTTTCTTGTGCTCTTGATCATGTAGCACAGTCTACCATAGAATACAAGGATAGAAAAAGTACACGCAAAAAAGCAGATGAATATGAGCTTCCCAGGCATGAGATAGTAAGGGGAAGGGATTTTCATGTAACATGAGAGTGAATTTACCTCAAATACAAAAACATAATTGCCAACATCCACGATCTTTTGCAACGCATCCAAGACATGGGCATCAGCTTCTGGATCAAACTTGAGTTCCTGTATCAAGTAAATGCAAGATCATTAAGCTATAAGTCAGGCAACAGATCCAATAAAGTGGTCATAAGCATCTGATAAGCAACAACATAAGTCCATGCAGCACCTGACTCTCGATAATAGAAGCGTCCTTTGAATCAGAACTGAAAACCTGTGTGAGTTTTACGGAAAGAGGAGGTGCAGTAGATCCCAGTACAGTACTAACCCTAACCTGAAGGGCAAAATCGTATTAAGATCATAATTTGATAACCCATCCAAGTCAAAAGAATGAAATCCTGATCAAAGTGCCGAACAAATTAGTACTGTACTACACAAGCAGCATCTAAACGAAATATACAGCAAAAACATATGTTCATCGATTGAAAGGGTTTGTTACAATTGTACAAATGAAGATGATTAAGGATCATTTACACTATACCAAGAGGAAGAAAAAGAGCTGACAGGTAGGTGTAAGTCTCTTGATGGCACGTGAGCACCTCCAAGAAAAGGAAGGGTTGACCAGTAGAGTACTCAGGGGCGGCTCTACCATATGGTCAGGGGGGTTCGCTGGGTTCAAAAAATACACTTAAATATTGTAACTTTTGTTATATATAATTTAGTTTTGCTTTAATATTCTGCACTAAATCATAAAAAAGTAGATGAAAATACACTTTAAATTCATAAGTGTATATAGCTTGAGTTTTGTATACAAATTTTTTTCCGTGTGTTTTTGTCACCACTAAACTATAATTTTGGAGCCGACCCGGGGAGTATTTCAGCAATTCGTATATTACCAGATGAGACATCCAGATATTAACATGAGTAGACACGATTATAATCATTTCTTTTATCACCAAAGAGTATCAAGCATGCCAAGAGAAATGCAGTTATTCCCAAACATGAATGAAGTTCCAGTGCAAGCTGCTAACATGGCAAAACCAAAACAACTAGATAGTAATACTAGAAACTAATACTGGTGTTCCTTGGTGTTTATAGTCATATAATTTTACCACTGGTATCTCAAGTTATCCTACAAAATGTGCTGGTACTCTTTAAGACAGTACTTTGTCCAATGCTATCATAGTGCAATCAAAAAAAGGATATACTAGTTCAGTCAGATATCGTAGTTCCCACCAACCAGCCCAAAGAAGAGAGTATTTAGTTCCTGGTGAAGAAATCATCTGACAACATTTAAAAACATGCAGCAAGGAGGGAATCAACCTAAAGTTCCACTGCTAATAGTTAAAGTTATGTTGAACAAGTAATTGACACTCATTCTTAAATCCGAAGACAAAAATGAACAGAGCTGAAACACCTTGAGTTGGTCTTTCTCGGTCAGTGAAAGCACAGTAGCTGGAAGTGATAAAATCAGCGGAATGGAAACCCTGCAACAGAAAAAGGAAAAGGCAAACACTTATCTAGAGTAATTCTTTTCTTGAAAAAAACGAGACATTCGAGCGTTGAAGCATCCCCATCCAACTCCTTTGTTCTCCCAATATCATGTAAAATACTTGGTAAAAGTACACCAAAAAAGTTGCAACCATTATTTTCTGCAAGATGCTAAGTAGCATCTCCAAATCAAGCATCGTGATAATATGGTATGCACATAGTTCAACAAAAGGCCAACATGGAATGTATTCAAGTAGTTACCTATTGCTCTCCAAGCAAGCCAATGCATCAATTTGGTTATACAAGTCTTTGGCATTGCCAGGAATTCCAATACCAAGGAAAAACTTTGCCAAACCAAGTATCTTGTTTCCTGGAAGCTGCAAATTAAAAACCAAAAACTTAAAGTACAAAATAAAGGTGCAACATGTAAATATTATCATTAAAGCACTAAAAAGCCCCACTAACATTTAAACTTCCAGAAGTAGCTCCTGCAAAAGCTGTCAGCCCACGAACTACAGATGAGGTTGCTGAAAGAGGACCCTGATGTTCACGTGCATCGACAAGTTTCTCGTCAAAGTAGTAGGCACCATCATCTACAAAACAAAAAGGAGTCACAATAAGAGTAGGATAAATAAGAATAATTTGTCAACATTATAGTCAAGGCAGCTATTAGAAGGCATTTACCATGTTGTGATTTCAGTAAAAGAACATGACAACCAAACTGACACAGTCGTAGTATTTAGTTCTAATTGAAAGCTAAACTGACTTCACCGATGGTGTAGCGAAAAGAATAGCCCCCATTTGGTTTCTGAAATTAAACTAACCTCCTTAACAATACAGATGTGATATATACATGTTCCTCATCCTAGATATGCAACCTACTTATTAGTTTTGAGGTAAAATAATTATTGTTTAGGATATGGAATGTCTTAAGATGCCAAGAAATCATACATATCATAAAATCAATGACCTGATAGCACCAATCTAAAACCATTGGCATTTTAATTGAAGGGGAAAAACAGAAGTATAGGGGTTGAGCGAGCAAACAAACAAGAGAAATGAGCTCAAATCTCGCATGCACATCCACTCTTTTAAGTCACTGTGACAATCAGAAGACAGAGAGGGGGAGAAACAACAATTACTAGACATACCATATTTTTCAATGCCATCAAAAAGCTTCACAATGTCATTACTTAGCGTCCCAATCTGGCAATAGAAAAATCATTAAATTGAACAAAACAGAACTACAAAGACATTGATGCGACCATTTTAGGAGCAACATCAAAAGTAATGAGACTCCAACTACAAAATGTTAATACACATACCACTGTTATCAACCCAGTAGGCAGATGAAAAAGAATGGCTAAGAAAAACAGGACATTTCTATTGGATACTCGGGGATGTATGGTTGAATCCTTCATTATATTTCAGTACCTATTTGGGAAGTATGATTAATGCTGTTTAGCATATGCATATATTGAAGGTAGTTTTGATGGACACTTATCTTTTTTTGTCTACGGAATAAAGTTTTTGAAATTATCTCTTGTTGTGAACATATTTATAGGAGACCTCTCCTTAGAAGACTCTTGCTTTGTAGACTTCCAATGTATAAAGGTTTGTGCCCCTCTTCCACTTTTGGTCTTTAATTTATTCACTTACCGAAAACAAGATGTGAAGTCTACCTAGTATCTAGATTCCCATGATGCACGATGAGCCTAATTTAAGACCGCCAAATTTCCAAGCACTCACATCCTATCTAGTTTTCCAAACAGTTTAGCCAAGCAAAAAGCTGATGAAATTCCTTTCCTTATTTTGATATGAACTACTAGACGAGAATATGGAGAGGCAGGGGATTCTTTCTCCATCCACGTTGGAGGTTAGAATTTCCTGCTTTATCAAATGAGAACAGGGCATGTATCCTAAACAATGAATCTTTCTTTTTCTTTTTCTTTCTATAGGCAAGGGTAGAAGAGTTAAAAAATTATTAACAAGTGAAAGTTCCAATTTCAAGTTATTGTCCTACCAATTGAAAAATATGTAACTGCAACCCGAGATGAACCCCTACAAGAGCAATGCTAGACTAACCCCTCATTTTCCACCCATCAAATCGGTCTTCATAATTGGCCAAAATTAAGATAATAATGACTGCAACCTATTAACATGGCACACTTAAATGAAAGAACTTCTCCAAATCCATCGGTACAACAGGTCACTCCCCAATATACTGAATCAGAAATCAAAATAGTTGAACCCAACAATTATGAAGGTCTTTTCTTGTGATAAGTGCAAAAGCAACAATGATATACACAATTTTTCTAGAGTAGAACTTAATGTATTTCTGCTCACCAGAGATTGATCAATCTCAGAAGTTGCTAAGGATATAACCCCAGCAAGTGTTTCAAGTGCTATTCCTGCACAAGTTCAATAAACCCAGTGATGAACTACATAATTTTGTAATTAATGCTGAAAAAGGAATATTAAGAAGCTTAGAGCAGACTTAAAGAATGATAATCAACAAAATATGAAAACATGAAAATTGTTTACATTATATAGAAATTATTACCAGCAGCATAAGTACTTGACACAGGGTTATTGGGACCATAGCGCCACCTTCCATCACTTTGGCTGAGCGCCTGCAATATTTTTGAACGTGAGTTCCAGCATTAACAAAACAACTTTGTATTCCAGTAAGACATGAAAAAAATCCATCAACTATTCATACTAACCATCCCACTCAGACTCACCCCCAAAAGCATAGGCTTTTCAATAATCTGTGAGGTATAAACTATTCATACTAACCTTTATGGATCGAAAAATTCCATCAGCGTCGGCAAGAAACACATCAACTTCAGAGGTTTGATCCTGTAAAAACACAAAAAAAAAAAAAAAAAAAAGCAAACAATGACAAACAATCACTGGATTAAAGTGATGTCCTATATCCAATCCTAGAGCAAAGACCTGCTAACATAATCTAAGATAGAAACTATTCAACAGCCAAACAGCATCATATTTCCAAGTGACTACAAATACTAATTGGAAAAAGACAATTTTCTTCAACCGCTGCACACGATGGAAACATGGTAGGATCTTGATGCAGAATAGAATAAGGATAAAGTATTGTTCTTTTGCACTAATTACCTTTATAAGCCGCAAACTTCCTATGGCGTAGTAGAAGTCAAGCAATGAATTTGCATCGTTGACAGATGCTTTGAGTCTCAAACCAATTTCCTTAATGCAGAAGAAAAATACTTATATCATTATGTATCACCATACCCACAAAGTACTCAAAGAGCCAGCTTCAAACGTCGAAAAACATATCAGTGCCAAAGCTTTAAGTTACCAGAAAAACTTGCTCATTGATCTCGCATTTAAATAGCACATTGGCCCTCAGCGCAAAGAATAAGTCCTTCAGACTAGAGGATGACCCAAGTTTATCCACCACGGAAGAGCAAGTGGAAGCCCTAACATTAAGCTCTTTCCCAATTCCAAGAATCTCGAATGTTCTTAAAGCTTCATATGCTTCTTCTAAGCTGTACACATAAATCAAACTTACATAAGATATTTGCTTAACATGGATTTGCAAAGTTCAAGTTCAATGAATTGGCGCAATCAAGTTGGAACAAGCCTCAGTGATTGGAATAATGTATGATTGATATGAACATACATACACAAACACTACTTAATACTAGTCAAGAGACCAATTTGAAAAGCCAGTCAAGGTAGAATTTAAGGTTATGAAAAAAGAAACCCGTGAATTATGCAAGTTGTCATTTCGGTCAGAAGTGACGTGCAACTCGAAGGATATAAAACTTCTTGGTCAAGCCAAAAAGACTGCCAATTGGATGCTCCTACTCCACCATGCCTAAAACTCTACCTTAGCTAAAAAAGCGGGGCTGTATTAAGCCTGAGAAAGAAAGCAAAAGGGTACATCTCCCAGCCTCACATATGGAATTGACCCACAATCATCAACTATATCCATAATCAAACTAAGACTGAAGAAAAAGAGCTACCATATCCAAGAGTACACGTAATTGGCAACTATAAAAACTACTGAAGAAAACGTGACAGAAACGGAAAAAAACAAACATCCGCACAGATAATACAAACATCTCACGTGCTAAATGCAAAATGAGGTGAAACCAGTCCCAGAATGCCCCCTATATGTTACTAAAATTGAACCAAACAAATCAAATAAAACAGAGCTCACGCACAAGACTATGTCATATTTTCTAGTTTAGCAATGCTCCATATGGTTGCTCCCTCGAAATTACAAAAGAAAAGGACACCAAAAAGACATCACCTAATTTCTACAAACTCCAATTAACGAGTCCTACAATCTCCTCCCATCTGATCCGAATCTTTCAACAGATCAACAAGCAATTATCACTAACTGCAACACTATTTTCCAAACCCTTCTCTCTTTTCCTGGCAAGTAAAACCTCTCATACGAAGGATCAAACCCTGCGCAAAACAGGAGTCTTTTTTCACTCCTCTTAAGATTTCTCACAAACATGGTGGAAAATAACAGAAGGCGAAAAACCTCAAAGGGCAATTGGATCGTGACAATAAAAGCATACTTAGGACATACAAACATTGAGGGTTTCCTTAGGGTTTAGATTGACCTTGCGAAAGATCCGTCGACCGGCGTGAAGAGCTCTAGTGCGGCAGATCGATGAGCGTCGGATATCGGCTGGATTGCCGCAGCTTCGCAGATCGACGTCAGACATAGCAACAGAACCAAAAATCCTAACTTTCTGGCCATCACTGAAAAAAAGGAAACAAAGAAGAAACTTATTGGAGACTATCGAACTTTCAAAAACCCTAGAAAATAGTAGTAAATCGAGACGAGATCGTGTAGATCTTACGTAGAGGTGTTCACGGTCGCTTGCCTTCGAGCGTTTCTCAGTTTTCAGTCAGCGCACCACTGAGAGGGGAGGGGGTAGATACCGGTAAGGAGGAAGACGTTTTACGCTCTTCAATTCCAAATTTACCCATCGTTTTTCATTATAGTATTTAAATTGAGATTAAAACTTTGAAAATGTTATTGTGAGTGTTTCTTGAATTTTTTAAAATTTTTGCTAGATTTTCAAAACTTATAATCTTTACATTACTATATCTAAGATGATGAGAGGAATCAAAAAAGAATAAAGATAAAAAAAAAAATTTAAAAAAAGCCATAAAAACAACGAAGACACATTAAAAGAATGTCTTTATAGTGTAATATTTTTTATGCTTTATTTGGAACCTAAGGAAAGTACGGGAAAAGAAAAGAACGTAAATTTTTTTTTACCATTGTTTGGTTACAAGAGAGAAGAGAAAAAACAATAAATTCTAAAATTGTAAAGTGAAATTTTCCTTCTATTTTTCTCTCTATTTTTAATTTTATTTTCCCTCATTTTCCCCCTAAGTTACAAACTGAGCATTAGTGACCTTTTGATTTACATCAAATTTCAACCGGGAAAATAATCTTTAAGTATCTCTTCGTTTATGGTATTTTTTTATTGTTTTTTTTATTTCTCTCGTTGAAACGAATAATGTGATGTAAAAATTTTGCCCAAACCTTGTTAAAATTAGGAAAATGATTTCCACACTCCCCTTTTATCCATCGTCACTCAATATATTTTCTTTTATTCATGTAAAATTACCAAATTACCCTTAGCTATTGAGTCACTTTTTTCATACTGCGACAAAAATGAGGGAAAATAAACCTTTTTAAAAGGAAAATAAACCTTGTTAGCTATTGAGTCACTTTTTTCACTTTTTATTCATGTAAACTTACTTGCACATCAAAACCTTGTTAAAAGGAAAGTGTTAAAATCACTGCCCTAAAATTAAGAGAAAACAAGCAAAATACTGCGACAAAAATGCCACCGAGAAATTGGCCTGAGAGGGGTCCTTGAAACATTCAGGGGACAACTCAAAAAACAAGTCAATAGTTCAGGGGGTTTAAATGTAGTTCACCCTTGTAATTACAAACGGTCGCAAAGCTCAACAAACCAAGGGGTGGGTGGGACGGAGACACGTTCAGAGAAGGTGAGCCTCGAACTCGACAGAGGCCATTCAATCGAACACGACGAACATTCATTGGAGTTCGGTCGCTGGAAGAAAACTCAGTGAAGCATATAAAGTGCAGAGAGAGAGAGAGAGAGAGAGAGCAGGGAAAATGGAGGAGGAGAGTTCGAGCGGTATTCGGGTGAGTGGTATGCAATTCGCGTACGATTGCCAACCCCCGCTTTTCCTGGACTTCAGCCTCAATATCGAGCCCGGATCCCGATGCCTTCTCGTCGGTGCCAACGGATCCGGTAATCAAAATCACATTTTTATCGCAAATGACATTTTTTTCTTCCTTGAATGTATAATACCTTTGTTTTGTGTTTTCTGTTAGTCAATTTCGTGATTATGTTCTTTGTGATTGCGTGCATATTGTTTGCAACAACCCTCGAATTGGGAGTATTTACTTTGTTGGAATTCAGGTTGTTATAGTAGCTTCCATTATCTTTTTGTTCCAAATGTATGGTTGCCAATTTGGGAGAGAGTGGCTACGTGCATACTGTGGGAAAACAGAGAATGAACCAGAGTTTCAACACAGAACACGAGAGAGAGAAGGCACAATTGAATTCGCATTCCCATGTCATTTGATCTGCTTTCTTGCTTTTATTTACTGTTTCTGTTCCTAGTGGAAGCTATTATCGAAGCTATCCCGCATTATTTTGCTCTTTTCATGATTTTAGTATGATCCTTTTTTTTACTTTAATAGATGCATGAATGAAGAAAGGGACTTGTTTCCACTAAACTAAAAGTTGTAGTACTTGACTCCTTTTGTTTTGTTTTTATTTATATTTTTTCAAAAATTATTCACATTTGTTAGTTTTGCTCCAAATTTTTATGGATTATTGGTCTCTCTCGACGAGAGGAATCAAAAAAGTAGAAATGATGACATTTACCCCCAAAAAATTGGAAATATCAAGAAAAAGTCCAAAAAACTAGCTTTTCCGATTTTTTCTTGGATATGTCCGACAAATGTTGGGTAAACATAAATGTCATAGTTTCTCACCTTTTCGATTACTCTCGTCAAGACGAACAAATAATCCACAAAAGTTAAGCGCAAAACAAACAAACTCGAATTTTTTTTAATTGTTAGAATTGTGGCTCATAGAATTCTGGAACAGGAGCCGCTCTCGCTCCTGTGGACGTGTCCGGTTTGGGGAAACACGTATATCTTTGTGTTGATTCTTTATTGTTTATATTCGTAAATCATGTGCGTGTGTGACGATCCTAACATTAATAAAGCAAAACAAAAAAGTCAAGTACTCCAACTCTAAATTTAGTTGAAATTGGCTTTCTTGAAAGTCACTTCCATCAGTTGCTTGACAAGTTACAAATCCAAGGTCCTCATTTATTCATGTCAGATAGTAGGATTGGCTGGGTGGAGCAATCATGGTCAAATTTTCCAAATATTGACATGATTTCCTATTATTACCTTCCACCCCTGACTGTGCTGACTACTGAGCGTCTAAGTTGTCGGGAGAAATTTCATTCTCTGTTTACTGAATCCCACTCGCTGCTCATATTGTGTAGGGAAAACCACTTTGTTGAAGATCTTGGCTGGGAAGCATATGGTTGGCGGAAGAGATATTGTTCGGGTGCTTAATGGTTCAGCTTTTCATGATACACACCTAGTTTGTAGTGGTGACTTATCCTATCTGGGAGGATCTTGGAGTAAAACTGTTGGCTCTGCTGTGAGTTCTTTACTAAGCTCATGTAAAACCCACAAGTGCTGTACCTTTTCTGTTTCTCCTGGCATAATGGAATTATACTATTTTTAGGAGAATGTGAATGCTTGAATCAGGCATATATTATTACGTGTTTGGGTTTTTAAGACTGACTTTGGTGTTCGCTGCTTATCGTTGGGAAACGTTAGATGAAATAATCTCTCCCTCCTAGCAACTTACTACTTAATAAATTCATTTGGTTTCAAAAGGAATTATGCCATATTTCCAGGGCCTAATTAACATTTATGAGACATTGATTCTCTCCTCAACTGTGAAGTGCATTACTTTTCAAAAAACCATGAAGTGCATATGAAGCATGATCATCTCAGCCATGTAAAAGACTAATTGGCCTGTTCATGTATCCAGTAGTTCGCTATTATAGTAGATAACTAGTTATCTACTTCTAGTGGATTGGTTGGGACTTGGGAGTGAAGTAGTCCTTGTGTCTTCCATCAGTAGACCTTTTATAATACCCATGCTTTTCGTCAAAATGCTCATCTTATTGTTGGGTGGCATGGTTTGTGAGCCTTTGGGTTGATTTAAGGTAACTTTAGGTAACTTTCATTAAGGTGGAGCTGCGAGATAGAGTGCTAACACATCTAGCTTAGTATGCCTTTCATATTTTTAAGGCTGCCCTTGATCCTTTCATATTATTCAGCCTGCCCTTTATTATTTGATATCAGATTGTATATATGGAGGGAATATTTGCGATATTTTAGTTTTAGAGCTTTCTAGATTTTACCGTTTAATGTTGGTTTCAAAGAGATATACTGTAGGAAATTAAGATGCGATTCTAAATTGTACTGCCTTTAAACATTCAGGGAGAGATACCACTTCAAGGAGACTTTTCTGCTGAACATATGATATTTGGAGGTCAGTAAAAGCATTACTGTGATAATGCTTACGGATAATTTTTTCATGCCATGACAATCATCTACTTCCATCAAGTCTGAATTAACTGCCATTGGTCCACTCTTTTGATTGGCACTTTATCGTAATATTCAAAACTAATGTTGACAGTTAGTGGAGGAAAAGATTTGTCTTTTGAATGTAGATGAAATACTCTATCCAACTCATGTTCTCTCTATGAATACTACCTAATTCTTGTTGAATCCGTAGTTTGAAAATGCGCCGTGAACTTCTTTAATTTTTCCTTGTCATCCAGTTGAAGGGGTTGACCCTGTTCGACGAGAGAAGCTGATTGAACTGCTCGATATTGATCTACTGTGGCGAATGCACAAGGTTTCTGATGGTCAGCGGCGTCGAGTCCAAATCTGCATGGGTCTTCTCCATGATTTTCAGGTATCTTTGTTCCATTGGCTCGTGTATATCTTCTGTGAATTAGAATATGTGTTATTTATATGTTATGCTAGAATTGCATGAGTTTCAGGTTATCATGTATTTTCTGGTAATTTGGTCCAATCTTGTAAGACTGATGTGATTCCTGAAAGCTGAACGTTTTAGTTTTGTTAGAAGATTTGTGGACCTAAGTGAACCTTTTCCATTTACTTCACTTGAGGATACAAAGGCACCTCTTCATTTTGTTTTCCCCTTTCCCTTATTCTTCCTCTTCATGAATCTGGTCATTGTTGTGTGTGTGTGTGCATATCTTTTTTAAAGTGTACATGATGGTAACATGGACATGCACCTGCGTTTTTTTAGACAAGTGGATGGTTCTGTTTGGTCACACAGTTTTGCATCTCTTATAGTTTTAGTGACTCGAAACTACTCTCCTGCAGGTTCTTTTGCTAGACGAGATTACAGTTGATCTAGATGTTGTTGCCAGGCTAGATTTGCTGGACTTCTTTAAGGAAGAATGTGAGCAGGTATGGACATGCTTGGTGTATTTTTAGGGTTTTACATATGTATATGTACAAGATTCTTAAAAATGGCATTAAGTCCTAAAATGGACAAACCCCGAAGAAGTTTTATCTGAGGTTACGCATGTTACTGTACTTCAATATTTGTCTTGAATATCAACTTTCCCAGATCTTAACGAAGGCATTTATTTGTTTATATCTTGTTTGGACTGCTATTGGGTAGAGAGGAGCTACCATTGTCTATGCAACCCATATTTTTGATGGACTGGAAACGTGGGCGACGGATTTGGCCTACATCCAAGATGGCAAATTAAAGAGGACCGAAAAATTATCCGAGCTTGATGAGTTGAAGAACTCTGCTAATCTACTTTCAGTTGTTGAGTCATGGCTTCGATCTGAAACAAAGCAAGAGAAAAAGAAACCTGCCAATCCTTCAGCTATAATCCAGAAATCTTCCCCATTCGATTCATCTCCTTTTAGGTCATCCAGGCACATGGCCTATTATCGGTGATCTCTCCAAATTTGGCAACTTTTACTTCACAGTTCAAATTGGAAGTCATCCATACACAGGAAGAATTATATAACGAGTGCTGCCGATTGGAATTACTACTTCTGTGTCCATATAGCTTCTGGTTCAAATTTCTGAGCAGTCCAATAGTTTTCCTACAACGTTTTTCAGAAATAAGGGTTGCAACTGCTGCAGTTCTGCTTGACATGCTCACTCTTGGGGTTACTGATCTTTCTGAGAGATGCCTTGAATTCAATCGGGGTGATGATTATAACCTGTCTGCACACAACTATAGACAAGCAGCGTGGTTTGCCATTGGTTATTATTCAAGATTTTTTACCCATTTGTTTTGTAAAAGGTATAGAGTACTGGTTCTCCAGGAGAGTTGCGGTTACAAACCCTGTCACCGTATTATCTATTTATCTTATCCACAGTGAGGTTCCTTCGTAGGATGTCTCCGATGAAGATTAGGTTTTAAGCCGAACCATGTAATTTCTTTTCTCCCTTCTTTTCTGATTTCTTCATATTCTACGTAATTACTACAGTATGTCACAACCAGGGGCTGAAAACTCAGTTTTATTTTGCTAAATTTTTTTGCTTTTGTCTTTTTAAATACGACTGGAGAAACTTGTATTTGGATCAAAAGTTATTTTTGATTGTATTAGTTATGACTTGTTCATTCGAAAGTTTCATTAATCAATTTATATAACAACAATTCGTACAACAATGTAGGTAGTTTAACCAAAACAGTTATATGGAATGAACAGTTGTGAATTCTACAAAGATGAAATCGATCCACGGAGCAATGAAAATTTGTGAAACAGCTAAGTTGATTAAGCTAATCACACAATTAAACAAAACACCACTTATTCCAAAACAGTAACTGAAGCCACGTCTAATATTGTAGCCAAATAATGAATAATCAAGCAAAATATTTAGGGGTGCAAAACGAATAGCAAATACTTCCTTGTGGGAAGTATATGGATAATGTAAAATTTTCAACCACAAACAAACAACCACGGTTCTAAATAAATCTTTCAAGAATTTATATATGAAGTACTGACGCGCCATCTCCACACGAGCGAAGAGTATTTGCGTACGAACTTAGCAACACATCTCCGCCACATTGATGTCGGCATATGTTTTGAACCCTCCTGTTTTTCCAATCACCAGTGAGATCGTATCGATATACCCTTTTTGTCGTGGCGACCAGTAACGTACTCCCCTTCAAAACTGTAAAACCAGTTATAATGGGCTCGGGCTCTACCATTCGCATCGCTCGCCCACGTATCTTGAGAATCCTACCCCATGACCGCGAGTTAAAGTCTCGCAGCACCCATACAATAAGCACACCCTTGAGTAACTTGACCAAACAGATCGAGTTCTCTTTTTCCCATGGAAATATACGCATCCTGCAACTCCGATCAGTAAGGCCTTTTCTTGACTCCTTCGGTAGTTTTAAAAATCCCGACTTACCCTCCTCGAGATTGAACGCAACAACATATGGCCAATAAAAAGGACTTCTTTCAGCAAAACAAGGAGACCAATCTGATAAAAAATAAATAGTGCCACCTTGATACACGCCAAATTCAAATAATAAGTTTCTACCGCCACCGTCCATGTGCCCACCCTCAAGCCATATCTCCTTTTG
The DNA here is from genome assembly GCA_019656275.1 of Rhododendron kiyosumense. Taxonomy (NCBI): domain Eukaryota; kingdom Viridiplantae; phylum Streptophyta; class Magnoliopsida; order Ericales; family Ericaceae; genus Rhododendron; species Rhododendron kiyosumense. The sequence continues at coordinate 769,114 of BPLS01000158.1, read as the reverse complement.
GGGTACGTAGATTTTGCATGAAAGGGTGTTGGACCAATCTTCTTCATATTCCATCAACATTAAAAGGTAATCGCGAGGAAACTGATCATATAACTCGATATTGCACTGGAAAAAGATATGCAAATCCTTATCCGTCGTGCTTCTGAGGTTAGCCGGGGAGGGAATGTTTAGCCAGCTTCGCGTAGCCGGGTTGCAAATAAATAACAGGTGGTTCATCGTTGCTTGGTTTCCAATATTTCTGCAACAAACCAACCCATTACTCGAAGCAAGCACCCGGCCATTAGTTTTCATGAATTTGACACACTCGTTAGGCACCCCCTCGGAATTTTCCTCACCGGGTAAAGTGTGAAACTCCAAATTTGCTTCGAATCTTTGGCATGAATGTGGTTGTACGAAGAAGCTACAGTCGCCCTTCAACTGCATGTTTCTGTTTTGTTTTTTGATGAAAAACGGATCGGTGACATAATCTTTGCAAGCGTTGCAAGCTGAACTGAATTTGAGGAGGGATTTTGCCGGTAACCATGAAAAGATTTCGAGAATCTCTCCGTTGAACGCCATTGTTGTTGCTTAGAACAGAGAGAGTGACTGGCTGGTTAGTGGGAAGGAATTTATGAGAAGATTTGGTATTCTGTAAGACTGTGAGGGGCATAAGAACTTTGGAAGACTTATATATATAGGCTATGCAAGAGGTGTATTCAGAATGTCTCTGGGAAATATAATTCCGGTTGGACTAGGATTTCCTAATTGTATCAAGTTTAGGATCCTTAGAACCCAAGCAATCCCAAAACGAAGTGCTCTTAACACCCCCTACTGGCTTCCTTGACCAGATTTCGAGCCCATTCCACCTTCCCTTCCTTTTCAAGAAGTTCATTTTTTCCAAATTTCAAACTCAAATATAATGAAAATAAAAAATAATTTTTTGATTTTTTTTGCACCGTTTAAAAGATCTCAATGAGATCTATCAAACAAGATCCATATTAGTAGGAAAATTATTTACGTAAATATATAATTTTTGACCTTAAAATTTACCTTTTTTTCTAAAATCCACTTTTTTTAAAACCGGAACGGCACCTTCCTTTGGAGACTTTTGGACTCTCTCTCGTAATGGCCAGCTAAGCTTCACACTTTCACAGCGTTGGGAGTTTCTATTAAATCCAGCCAATTGTCCAAAGTAGAGGGGTGAGCAGACCAAATTGATCCGGTTCTACAGTAAATTAAGAACCAAATCGGTTTTGTAATAATTCAAGAACCAAACTAAACTCTTACAAAATAAAGATTTTTGAAAATAAATCAATCCTTGAAATCCATTGAAATGAACCAATACAAACCATTAGACGATTCTTATTATTATGTACTTATTTTCAATTTTACAAGATCTGTCATTATCTAATAATACAACACATTTAATTTAAAAAATAAGGATTTATTTTTCTTAGCGAAACGAGGTTTTAATTAGTTGATATTTTATTTAGGAACACGAGATAATTATAAACTCAACCGTAATATACTCTCATGCTATATAATTAGTACATATTTGGTTTTATGACTGACAGTGAATCTTATGAATCTATTTTAGTGACTTTTAGGGGTTTTAACCAAATTGGTTCAAACACAAGTATTGTTTGCTTCAAATGCTTTTTCAGTAAATTATCTCAACCTGAAGCAAATCGTAGTTTAAAACTGAAATCAAATAACTTAAATGTAAATTGCGGTCTAGATCAGTATGGAATCTGAATCGTGAGAATAAATTCATAAACCAAACCGTTCAAATCGGGGGGATTTTTCCAAACTGAGACCAATACAAACCACACTACTTAAAAAATCAAATCAAACCAAACAGACCTATTTAGATCTGTTTGAATTGGATTTACAGTTCGATGATTTCTTGCTCACACCTTGTTCAAAAATTCAATGACCTATAAACTTCATTTAATTGTACGTACACACTCACCAAGTTCGAATAAATTCTCATTCGATATAACTTTTTGGTGATTTTTTTTATCATAGTCTATTTGATTATTTTATCTTAATTTTAAGTAGATTTTGGTATGTTTCTTACCTCACATCGTTCGGATTAATGAGAGGAATCGAAAAAATACAAAAATACGCATCAAAATAGGAAAAAAGTTTACAAGACAACAGAAAGAAATTAAGATTGATAATTAATTGGACAATTCTACCCCACTCCCCTGGGTATACCCTAGCTGTCTTTCCGAGCAATCCTCTGGACAATACCGTAAACACGGCCTTCTCGTCTCACATATACACATTAGGGTTTCCTCTCCCCAATTGTAGAGGTCTGCAGGGTTTTAGGGTTTGAGAAGTACAAACTTCAAAGCTCCAAAACTAAGAATTAGCTTCCCGCGTAATTTCTGGTAAGTTTCTATATGCTAGTAATCTTCATCCATCTTAACTTTCAGCGCTCGTAGTTGCTAATAGATTGTTTGTTTGTTGAGAAAAAGTTAACGGTAGAGGATAGTAAAATTTCAGAATTTTTGTGTGCTTTGGAAGATACTCTCTTTTCGGGTCCATATTCTGTATAATAACCAATTGGGTTCGATTTGTTTTGTTTTGATTTTTGTGTTCTGTATGCTGATTGCTCTTAATTGTTTTGTTGTGTTGTATCCACAGGTGAACAGTTTTGACAGAATGTATCTTCAGTTCTACATAAACGAGAAGGGTGACAAAGTTTACACTACTAAGGTCTGTTTTTTTTTTTTGTCAATGTTGTTTTTGTCTGGTTTTATTTATGTTGATATGATGTTCCGCGTTACAACCCCAGTTCCAACCGTTTAGTGTTGCTATATATAGTTTTTAACCCCTCATTGAAACATTCCTTGGGTATGAGAAATCGGACCATGCCAAGGACTTGCTACTTGGGTTTTAGTTAAGTTTCTTTTTTCCTTTCATAACCCCTATGGTAAACCACATCAAAATGAACCTTATGTCCCAATTAGTTGGCAATGACATTCTTGGTGACAAATTTTGCACAATTGCCAAACTTGTCATGTCATTCAAGCCATTGCATCAAAAAATGGGATGAGCCTAATCCGACGGTCTGGTTTTGAGATTGTGCCAAAATGGCACAAACTGGTGTCATAGCATTGCTATTTTTTGACATTGTAGCGAGCTAAAAAATGGCTTCGGTAATGCCATTTGGCACTAACGGTTGGACTTGCTCTAAGGCTCAAGTTGCACTAAGGGCAATTCTCCTGGAGCTTGAGACAGGAGAGATGATGTGCAACACACATAGCTTAAGGTTCATGTTAGATAGGCTATGAACCACATATACATTACTGTAAATAGGTTTACGTAGATATGGAAAAAGCTACAAAAATTAAGGTACATGTATGACTGGATGTGCCCTCGGAAATTTTAATATTTCAATCTGGAAGGTACATGTGCATATTTCACTGAACTTTTCGAAGCTCTTATTGGATATTTCTAGATGGTTAAAGTGAATGGAATCTGTCGTTCATCTTCTTTTTATGAATTCATTGCCCATATTTTGTTCAGCCCAGCTCATCTAATTTCTAGGTGGGATCTTCCACATTTTGATTTGCTCAGCAAATTTAATTTTTAGTTGGCTTCGTCATGTATTATGCTCACTATTGACTTTTGATTTGCTTTTCTGCATGCAGAAAGAATCACCCCTTGGATTGGCTACACAATCTGCTCATCCAGGTACTTATCTTCATGTTTTGTGGGTGTATTAGTCTATTTTTGCTGTACTTTCAAAAGGGGAAATGAGTTTCTGGCTTTCAAGGTTCCTTTGGATTATACAACAGGTTGAGTATGCCCATAAAAATATCATCCCTTATCTTGTTTGTCATGGTTTAAACATGGATAATGGCTGAAGTAGACTGGGTGGTAGTTGGGGGGTTTAAGAAAACGACTATCTCCATCCAGTGGAGCTGTTGTTTGGTTTCTCCATTGAAAGTAAATTTATCCAAAGTCATGTTCAAAGTAATTCTAAAATGAGGCTTTCGGACCTTTTCCAGACCAATGAGGTTTAGTTAAGAGAGAGAGCTGTATTGACCAAAGTTTCATTTCTGTGATGTTGTCCTCTTGATTATTATGGTTCCAATTTTCGAATGCGGGTTCAGTATTTTCAAGTTGAGTCAATTTGCTTATAGCATGGTGTTTCTGCCTTTGGAACTTCACCTTTCTGTTTTTGTCACTCTCCTATGGTACCCTATTCTTGACGATAGCCCTCCAGAGTTGGCACAGACAGAACTTATTTATATAGTCTCCATTCCTTTTCTAGCGTATTGTTTAGAATGGGCCACTTGGTTCAATGAAATATATTCACACCCACAATTCTCTTCTTTTTGTCACCAACGCCTGGAAATAGTTATGCATTACTTTGTCTCCACTCCACAATCTAAGAGTTGGTTATCCTCTTATTCTTTGAATGCTTATTCTACTTTAAGTCTTCACTGTACTTCTAGGCAATCATTTTCTTTTCATCATCCTTCTCAGGCTTTGTATGCTCTTTTACGTGTCTCAGTTTGTATGTATGTTTTGATACTACTCGATGATATATTACGTTCAAAAGAAAAATTTGCAACTATACAGTTTCTTCAGTAATTGATCTGCTTTTGTTTTTCAACTACAGCTCGATTCTCTCCTGATGACAAATTTTCAAGACAGAGAGTTCTTCTAAAGAAACGCTTTGGACTGCTGCCAACTCAAAAGCCACCTCCGAAATATTAGGCACTTAACAGGCTTCATGCTTATTACTATGTAGCTGTTCGAAGTAATTGCAATATTAAGTATGGTGCACCTCCATGCTAGCAGTAAATCTTTGAATGCTGAAATTGTACTACGTATGGAATGCTGAAAATTTGAACTATATGAGAGAGATTTGAACTATATGAGAGAGACTTCTGGGTGAGAATTTGTTTCATGTGGTTGGTATTAATCCGGGTTCTGCCTGGATTGAACCCTCCAGGCGCCATTTCTTGCTATTATTGTGTTCGTTATCTGGCTAATGTACAGTTGTGCTGCTTGTGCATAAAGATCGTGCAGCATTATTGTCATTTACACACCCTTGCAACCCGTTCGCATGGAGAGATTTCAGGAGAAAAGAACAGAAATGGTCATGGTTTCTAATCAAATCATTTTTAGCTGGCTCTTCTTTCTCATCCAATCTCACCTAAAATGGTGAGACTTTAAAGTGAAAAATGACTCTCTTTTCTTATCTCACATTTTCTCACCATCCAAAGGGATGTTAGATTTTTCCATAAAGAACCCCAATTTTAAGGCCAAATTTGTGGGTTGTTGACCTTATACTTACGGCTTGGACAAAGTAGAAAACTGTAATTCTAGTGATCAAAATTGAAAAAAAAAATGACAGCTTATGAAATATGAGACGTTCGTTTACAGAAAATTATTAATTGCTTCCGGAGCATTCTCACGCGATGTTCCAGCATTAGTGTTGGTTCTACCAATAAGTGCGGGACTATTCTACCAATTACTCCCTCCGTCCCGGTTTGTTTGTCCCTTTTCACTATTTGGGACCTCTTACAAAATTGCCTATATGTTTCAATTTATTATGTTTTTTATATGCAATATGGATCTTGTTTAATATATCTTAATTAGATCTAAAATATGATGTTTTCGAAATTAAGTAAAACATTATAGATTGTGAGATATAGACAATTTTTTAAAAGGCACGTATGTCGAAATTGGACAAACAAACTGGGACGGAGGGAGTATTAATTACCATTCGGCTTTCCTTTTTATAACTTCTCTTTTCTTTTTCATGCTAATTTACAATATTAACATTTCATTTGTATACTCTTTGCACATTCATTTGAATGGGGAAGATGGTAAATTAGCGAGCAATGAGAAATTTTTCAGTGCCGGGTGGGTACCACGTCTTCCGTGCCCGGCACCATCTCGGCCGTCCAATGAAGTTTTAGACAGCCCAGATCTGTTCGGTTGTTTTGAGGTGTGAAATGACTTAAATAACTCTCGGCAGCCGAACAGATCTAGGCTGTCCAAAATTTCATTGGACGGCCGAGATTAGTGCCGGACATGGGACACGTGGTGCCCACCCGGCACTGAAAAATTTCTCGCGAGGAATTGTTGAAATGCAAAGAGAGGAGCGTAAGTAGACACGTAAGCAGGAGCATACGTATACGTCTTCTGTATATAAACATCAAACTTCTGTAACTAGTGCGCGCTCTCTCTCTCTCTCTCTCTCTCTCTCTCTCTCGTCGGTGGTTGTCTGGAGATAGATTTTGGAAGTGGTGGTGACTGATGATATACAACCATTTCATTTGTATATAGACTGGATATGGATAACGTGGGGGATGTGACGTCACTGGACCCTGAACTGTTGCTGCAACTACAAGAACAAGAGGTCTCCTCTGTAGTAGGGCTAAAGAACAGCCCTCGGATCGCCGAAGACTTGTTTGCTCAGTGGTTATCACTTCCACAAACTGGCCGACTGGTACCTTTCCTTCTTGTGATTTTGTTACTTTTTCTCTTCGGGTCGGAACTCATTGGTTGATTTTGGAGTGGGTGTGTATGTTGGGCTTGTGAAAGCCATAATCGGTTTGGGTTGAGCTTAGCTAGGTTATAAATACTACTTACTTATATCCACTTGTACTCTCTTTCACCCCATACGTTACGTACTAAAAACTGGCTTAGCTAGGTAATAAATACTTCTTATATCCACTTGTATTCCCTTTTCATCCCATACGTAGTAGAAACTGGTATGAGCCGTAGATGTATTCTGTCGGACCGCTTTTTCACCATCTCTCTTAAAACCTAACCTGTTAGGGAGGACTTCAATTTAGTCTTTTACGACATTCGACACCGATCCCAAATCTGTTTTTAGAGCGATCGTAGAGGGTGTTATTATGTAACCAAATTCATGGGGCACTCCGGGCCCGACAGTCCCTCCCTCGCGATGACGCTCCGCAATTTGAACCTATGACCTCCTGCCTTTGAACCAATTGTCGGATCGTTTTTCCACCTCTTTCCTAAAACCAATGGGTGTTAATGGCTTTAATTAAATATTTTATGTCATTCAACATCGCACCCGCAAGTCTATTTTTAGAGCAGTCGCGGGGAGTGGCATTGTGTAACTTAATCCAAGGGGCACTCCAAACCCTAACATATTCAACCACACATTTGGGAACCACTTAAAAATGTACGTGTCTTGTGTTCGTTGTTTATTTTCTTGATTGTTCTTTTCATGCGCCTTTATTTGTTTGTTGATTTGGCCGATTTCTTAATAGTCTTGTTGTATATATTTCCCTCTATTTTGGAAAAATGCAGGTGAAATCGTTACTAAATGATGCAAAATCAGGTATACCTACTGATAATGCCATGGGGACCTCTTCGATTTCAAATATTGTTGGTGGTGGCAATTCATTGGCTTCTAACATTCATGAGGGTAGTAGTGCACCACCACTTTCACCTGGAATTGATTCTGGTTCTCCGCGTTCTTTGAAGCAGAGGACTAACCCTTTTTCACTGTGTTCTACACTAAAATGTGAACCAGTAAGAGAAAACATACCTCAGGTTTGACCCAGTGAACCAATCGTAATGAAGGCTGATAAACGAACCAAGCTATTGGAGTTTGAGCTCGTGTTTTAGAAGCTCATTCATGATAGATTTGTTACTTTCAAATGAAGCTTGAACATTTTTTGAAAATCGTTAAGCTTTTAAACCAAGCTCGAACAAGCTACTACTCTACTCGTGTTTGGCTCGATTGAAGCCCGTTCGAGATCAGCTTGTCTCATAAATAAGCTAAGCTTGAACATGTTTTGAAGCTTGTTAAGTTTTCAAACCAAACTTGAATGACTAACTGCTCGACTCGCTTATCGCCCCTAATTGTAATGCTGTTGTTACTTGTCTTGTGTATCGAATGCAACATCCATGTGTATTTATGTTCTTTCAGTTCTATTTTCAAAATGGTTGTCCAGCCCCAAAGGAACTAAAAGAACAATGTCTTTCTAGAATCAATCAGCTTTTCAATGGATCGGATGGATTGCAAGTACATGGTCAGATATCTGCTTTCTCTGGTTTTCTCTTACATCTATGTTGGAAGATAAATCTTGGTTTTATCCTTCTATCGTAGACTCGAGTAACTCTTTTCTTAATTTTGTGATGCAGAATTTAAACAAGTCACAAAGGAATTATGCAAGTTGCCGTCATTCTTTTCCTCTGCGCTTTTCGGAAAGATAGACACTGCTTGCACAGGAATGGTTACTAGGTAACTAAATCAGTTTAGGACCCCTTTAGATTGTGCATAACTATGAATTGTTAACCCACAGGAAGATGATTTTAGCTTAATGTCACATGAGAACAAGGTTTGTCACCCCTCCTTGCTGATATGCTGCATAATTTTTCGTGTTTGCAGAGATGCATTTGTCAAATATTGGGTTGACGGCAACATGCTGACAAAGGATATAGCGACCCAGATATTCAAAATTCTTAAGCAACCTAACCTTAAATATCTTACCGAGGTTATTTCAATGATTCTTACTTCAGTGTGATATTTGGAATCTCAACTTTTCCTTCATGCGTATGGTTAAGAGTTAACAGAAATTGCAACAGGATCACTGGTAAATCTCTGCAATCCTAGTGGCCATAGACGTTGGTTGTATGCCATGACGTGGCCCTAGATTTGGTTGTATGTTATTATTGCCTTTGGCTCTTTTCTTCTTCATTTCAATTTTCTTTTATGTATTCGCCATTCATTTCTCTGTGTCTTGCATTCAGGCTGACTTCAAACCTATTCTTCGGGAACTTTTGGCTACCCATCCAGGGTTGGAATTCTTACAAAGCACACCCGACTTTCAAGAAAGATATGGTATGCTCTTAATCAGTTGACAAGTTCCTTGTGGTTTACTCATGGGACTGTTGATCTAATGTCCTGCCTTTTTTTTTTCTTTTTTTTCTTTTGCTCGTGGTCTCAAGGTAAGACTAGGATGAATGGAACAGATCATGGCAAAACTGCTGTTAATCTTGACAGACATTTTTCAGTTGTATTTTGGACATTTAATCTAGTATTGTTCTCTTTTTTCTTTTAAAAGTTAGTGGACATGTGGTTACTAACATGCTTTGAACATGGACAATGGTCCAGCTGAAACTGTTGTATGCAGAATATTTTTCTACGTCAATAGATCTGGAAATGGCCAACTGACCCTCAGGGAGCTGAAACATGGAAACCTTATTGCAGCAATGCAGCAGGCAGATGAAGAAAAGGATATTAACAAAATTATGAGGTAAGTGTGCTTGGGAGATTCTTTGCATGATTGGAGTGAAGGACATTTGAAAACTTATTTTCAGTTTTGCTGCAATTACAAGTATATTTTTAATTCAGCATCTGGTGTACTCCTTCGAAGAATCTACGTTATTTCTAGGGCTCGCTAAACAATCTACCAGAGCTCATATATATATATTTTGAGTTAGTTCCTTTTTAAGGGCAGCAGACACAAATGAACTTCTGGAAGTTTTAGACAAGGACACTGGTGGGCTGCAAGCTCATCCTGGTCAAGGAGGTTTCGTCTCTTTATATTTCATAAGACTAATTTGTACGTGTTATCTCATTTTAAGAAATTGTGTTAGAAATTTTGGTGTATGACTGCCATTGGTAACATGGGAACTAATTTCTTTTCTGTTTGATGACTGGGTTCATTGATTGTTGATTGATGTGAGCTGTTGATTCATGCTTTCCCTTTTATTCAGGTACTTCTCTTATGAGCACTTTTATGTTATATACTGCATATTTTGGGAGCTGGACACAGACCATGATTTCTTAATTGACAAGGAGAACCTTATCAGATATGGTAATCGTGCTCTTACTTACAGGATCATTGGTAGGATATTTTCACAGGTTCGTATTTGTTACTTGATACTATATGCTTCAAAAACGTGTATTAAACTAACTGATATTGGTGCTGAGTGAACATCTATACCTAAACACATATGCATCTACTTCTAAACTCTAATGCATTGTTGTTCTTCTGCTCTATTACTTTCAGGTTCCAAGGAAATTTAGTAGCAATATTGAAGGGAAAATGGCTTATGAAGATTTTGTTTATTTCGTGCTGGCAGAGGAGGATAAATCATCTGAACCTAGTCTTGAGTATTGGTATAGTTATCTTATATGTTCTGCCAATTACCAATTGTTCCTGTGATTGATTTCTATACTAAAAGAAGAATTATCTTCTGCTACTGCCTACCTCAAACTGCTCTCTTCAGTTCAAAAGTGCATTGGCCTTATTACAAGTATTGATTAGTTGCAGTAGCTACAAGTTCTTTTTGCACTCAAATTGGGTTCCATTAATTTCATATCTCGATTAGCCAGTGATACCATTGATGGTTGATATTTTTAGGTAGCAGTAGAAGTACTAAATTTTTGATTGATGGATTCTCATCCTGATGATTGATAATCTAATTGGTGAGGCATTTTGAAAAAATTACTTGGGACTTGGGCAAGAACCTAATGAGAAGGTCTTTAGAAGAACTGTTGGCACCCTAAATTTGTCAAACATTTTAAATGAGGATTCACTGCAGAAATGGTGGAAGGAAAATTGGTTCTTATAAGTTTTCTACATTTGTAGGAACTTCCTTGTGAAACTATGAGGTAGGCATTTGAGGTAGAGTATCACACAAGATTTGAAGCAATCCAGGCCTTTAGTTTCTGCTAATTCAAGAGATTTAATTTTAGGTCATCTTTTTTACTCCACTTACTATTCAAACAACTTTGTTAGGTTCAAATGCATAGATTTGGATGGAAATGGGGTGATAACGGTGAATGAAATGCAGTATTTTTATGAGGAACAGTTTCACCGAATAGAGTGCATGGCCCAAGAGCCTATACTATTTGAAGACATCTTATGTCAGATTGTGGACATGATTAAACCAGAGGTCGCAACTTATCCTGTCATTGTGTCCTCCTTTCCCTTGTCTATTTGGAGATCTCTTCACCTTCACTGATGCCATATTGCTTGCAGAGGGAGGATTACATCACACTCCGTGACTTCAAAGGGTGCAAACTTTCAGGACACATTTTCAATATCCTTTTCAATCTCAATAAGTTCATGGCTTTCGAAACTCGTGATCCATTTCTCATTCGCCAGGTACTTTACGATTTTGTTCTTTGATATTTCATGGCCTCACCATCGAGATGCAGGTATAATTTCTTTGCTACTAGCCTACTTTAACTTCAGTATTATGTGATGTTGTAAGCAGGAGCGAGAAGATCCGTCTTTGACAGATTGGGATCGCTTTGCACATAGAGAATATATTAGGCTCTCAATAGAAGAAGAGGGAGACAAAAATGACGGTATTGAAGTCTGGAAAAGATCAGTTGAGGCACCCTTTTGAGTTCAATTAGGTGAGTTTTATACAGATGAGGCCTTGATTGGAGTCATAATAGATATCCCATGAGTATCGTTTCATAAACATAGTCTATGTCCTTGTGTTTCTGAAGAAAGTCTTGCTCTTGCATGTAAACCAGAAAACCTTAAGGCTTTTTTTTTGGCTCATGGATTTGCGGTAGGATATGGTTTATCAAGAGAGAGGCTAATCGTAAGGAAGCAAGAGAAACAAATTTAGCTTCTATGCTCTTTTCCTCTCTCAGCGATTCCCTCCACAAATCCCTAATCCAATCACTACTGCAATCACAACGATCTGGTTATGTACCTTGCTGTGCATGCACTCCAGATCGTACTAGAGTGGGACCCCACCAGAGGGAGTTACATGAATCCTAGAGGAGAAAAGATGAAATTTTTAATGCTGCTGTTTTAGTGCATAGGATCTCAATACTTGTGGCGTTTGTGAAAATTTATGTTCTGCTAGAAAGCTCTCAACATTAAACTGTTTGAACATCAGTTACCTGGATCATTTTCTTAGATATTCAATTACTTCAAATCACAATCTCTTCTGTCGAGTAGTAAATTGCTTAGAAAACCAAGATTCCATAATGCTGTTTTATTTCTGCAGCTTCCAACGAATGCCCATGACACTCCCAGGAAACACTCATTGAATGAATTCAACGGGAAAAAGTACGAAGATTGATCTGGTGCCTTTTCTTAATACTCAGTCATGATGCAGTTGAAACAACCAAGCACTTGGGAATCCTGCGTCAAAACGTTGTACAGTAATTAGAAATGCCGATTGGTCTTCCACAGAGGCATAATCATCAACAAGCATTTCGACACTTTGTTTACTTGTTATCGGCTCCATTTCTTTTTCCCCATCTATTCTGGATTCATCCATGCAGCTGGCATGCATGTTGCTTCCCGTACCCCCATTCCGGTTACTCTGTTTACATATTTGTAGCCTGCTATTAGTGATGATTTTGTGGAAAGTTATTTAGCTTTGCTAAATTTAAGATGAAAATCTTGGAAGCTTGATGTTGAAATATGATAAAGCTTGTAATGTTGATTAATGAATGCGGCAACCTTACGCATTTTGTACAGGTGCAAAACTATACTTGTATCGGCCTATAATTTCATTTGACAATTCAGTGCATCAAAAATCCATATTAATTAACGGCATCCTTAGCACACCTGAGGTTGGTTTGGGTAATTCCATATATACGATACGGCAGCGCACTGCTGCCACCATTTAATAATCATTGACTTAATTCTGACACCCCTTTAACAATTAGCTAAGACATCTATCGAGTGACCAAAACAAAAAAGGCTAAATTTTGACATTTTTCTGGCCGCCCAACATGTTATGATAAAACTCACGTTATAATAAGAGGGTGTTCGGACAAATAAGCCAAAGTGGCGTATTTTGTCCTTATTTAAAATTTTTTCGTATCACGTGGTTTATTGTCAATTTTTTGGGGATTATTGCATCCTTATAACTAGAGGAATCTAAAAAGTAAAAAATTTTGACCGAAATCCAATTTTTTTTGAATAAAGACGAAATAAGTGGCTTATTGGCTTATTTTCTTTTTTTTTTTGGATTTGTTTGGCTTATTTTTGGAGGGAAAGCCAATGGTTTTTTTAGAAGAACAACCCCTAAAACTTCTTGTCTTTGATGCTTATGTTTTTTCCGTACAATATACGAGTATTGTTTATTTCCCGCAAAAACAAACATTGGGGTTCGCAAATCAACTCGTCAACTAGAAGGAAGTATTTGGGTGGAGTGCATCTGATTGTTTAAATATTTGGTGTCTTTTGTACTTAACTTCGCACTTTTTTTTGTTTGAGACTCCTAAATTAGATGTTAGGCAGTTTAAAGTGTCGTTATTACGTCAGGCCATGTTTGGATTAGGATAAAAGATATCGATTACCTTGCGATTTACTTGTTAAGTATTTGTTAGACAATTAATTTGGTTTTGTCTAAGTTCTCTGTAATGATTTCTCCATTTTGTAAGTGTCGTTAGACATTTATTAATACAATCTTCTCACTTTTGACAAAAATAAAAAAACTAGAAGGAAGTAATGTTCATTTACCAAGTTGAGACTCGAAATACATTTTCCATATTTAGTTACCAATGTATAATCTTCGGAATGCAGCCTGACAGCCTGTGTTTTAATTATTATTTTTTTTAACGTCGCCTGTGTTTTAATTTGTTGTCCAAAAAAGTGCTCAAATCTGTCAGATAAATCCTTTTTTGGGCAATTATTTAAGATAATTCCTCCCATAAACGTTCATCCCCTTTATTATTTAAGATAATTCCTCCAATTACTCAGACGTGCAAATTTTAAAAATATGACTCTTGTTAATTTTAAGTGTTCGGTGATTAGTAATGATTAAGACGACATTAACGATAAACATGTTAATAAACTTTGTCTCTTAATTTTGATTTGACAGTAATATAGCGTCAAAACCAGTAGAAAATGACGGCGCCAACGACATACTTATCTCTGCATGTTATGCCGCCATTTTTAAAAATGATTGGCATACATCACCTTTGTCGCCGCTTAACATAGCCACAATTGCTTATCCAATCTTACTAAATTCGCCACTTAGTTATCCATGTGCTCAATCTAAAGCATCAAAATATGGTTTCCTTCTAATATCAATCAATCATTCAATTCGACGAGAAAATTAGACAAATAATCAAAGTATGGATCAAAATTGAAAAAAAATCCAATCAAAACGGGAAAAGAGAATTTAAAACTGCCTTCTCGATAAAAACAAAGTTCCTGAAATTTGTGTTTTCCTTTTATGCCATGTGTTTGAACCCATAATAATTACCAAAATCTGCCAGGATAATAATTACCAAAATCTGTTAGGATACCCGAATTCAATACTCTAAATATCATTTAATTTAGTGTAGAGACAACCCACCAACACCAAGAGTGTGAACAAATGTCCTTAATACCCTTCCATTGCACATGTACGTTCATGCATGCATTCATCTACTATATAAGAAGACACGCTCCCTGTAGAGTTTGCACGTACACTTGAGGACCTCAAGTTAAACACACACACACACACACTCTCTCTCTCTCTCTCTCTCTCTCTCTCTCTCTCTCTCTCACGAATTCACTCTCTCTCTGATGGAAGGAGGAGACGTGTACGATGTCTTTGCTGCCCTCGAAGAAGATTTCGACGAATTCGAGGCAAATGTTCTCAACAAGTACTGGCCACTGATAGAAGAAATTCCTTGCCCCGAGTGTGAGACAATGCTTATGTCTGTAGAGGAAGTTGTGGCTCACTGCGTTGAAGTCCATGACTGGGAAGAACGAAACAGAAGTACTCTGGGCAAACTAAAGCTGAATGACGTTCCTGACCCTCGAACAATGTTGAAGGGATTGTTGGAGGAGGAGTATAAAGGTAAAAAAACTGAAGCTGCAGCAGGAACTTATAATTTCGCAGAGCCCAAGGCCGAAGTGATCAGCCTTGAGCTCACTCTTGGGAGTGGGAAAAATGGAGTTGAAGAGAAATTACTTAAAACTTAAGTCTCATATGTGATGGGCATGAGAAATATTCATGTAGCTGAAAATCCCAAATATTGTCTTTGTTGTATTTTGTTTGTGTCTGTACCATGTGAGAGGACTTTGGTTGTCTGTGAAATTAAATATTGAGGATTGCTATAATTTTAAGGTATCATTCTCTCTCTCTCTCTCTCAAACAAAGTGTGGCGATGATAATTAACGAAGGAAAGAGAAGGATTAGGATTTCCCCTGAAAAGGGAAAATTATTACTTAACATATGAACTTAATGGATGGACTCCACGTGAATGCATGGCGGTAAATGATTCAAAGGGCTCTGCCAACCACCACACATTCACGTGGATTCACGACTTAATGTATGAACTCCGCATGAATGTATGGTACATGATAGAGGCATGTGGAATATCACGTGACGGTGCTCCAGGGCCTCTGAATAATCAGGTATCCAGCGACATTGTTTTCTTTCTCTCTCCCTCTCTTTCTCAGGGCTTTCTTCTTGGGTACTGATCATTCACACACACACACACACACACACATATATATTGCTAAACAAAAAGAATTTATTAATCTTTATAAGAATTGCAAAGATTAGAAGGATCAATGGTACATTGGCAAAAAGCCACCCAAGGCCTAACAAAAGGCAAGACGCCAACTAGACACCAAAAGAGAGCAACAAAACCAGCAAATGAAAACCCCCAGTCAACCCCCACAACAGCAAAACCTCCTACTGCCACCGCAAAAAACTACACCGCTATCTCATATGTGTGTGTTGCTATACAATTTTGTTTATCAAGAATCAAGATGCGAGAACTGGATCTCTGCTTGTGTCTTACTTTATAACTTCATTTTTTGCTGTACAGTTAATTAGATTTATTTTGATTGGAAAGGAATTCATGGCAATTCAAAGGAGAAAAAGGGTCAAGTTGATGAGCACCTACTAGAAAT
>BPLS01000158.1:661864-733278 GCA_019656275.1 Rhododendron kiyosumense | reverse complement strand
CTCCTCTGTTGAGCCTACCCCCCTTAATCTAGCCCTTTGTCACTCTTTGACATCTAACTCCTAGAATGTGTGGTTCTGAGTCCGTATCAGTTTAGTGTCTGTCTGTGTCTGTTAGTGTCTGGTTTCGAGTGTTTTCCCTTGTGCTCCCTTAGTCACTCTCTTCGTCAGGTCTTTCTAAGAAAATTTTGGATTACCCAAGAAAAATCAGTCATGCTGGGAATCCAACAACTCTACCATTACCATTATTGTATGTCCTCTGTTCTATTATTCTTAATTTCAATGCTGATATCCATCATAAGCTTCTCATCTCACCTCGAAATCTTCTTCAGCCAACTAAAAGAAACACCAATGCCATTACCCTCTTTATTTTCTTCTTTTCCATAGGCCAAAATTTGCTCTTCTCTTATATGAATATGACTTCCAAAAAACTATGACCTTATGCTCTTCCGATATACTTTCTGCATCTTTGAAAAGACAAGCGCTCAACCACATCCCAACCCAAGACTTAAACCCTGCACTCCCTTTGATGATGGCAGGAGGTGACATTCAAGCCAACGGCTGGTGTTATCTGTCCAAATTTTGTCTTAGGGAAGGTAACCAGAGACTTTAAACCAGAGTATCAGTGCAACCATTTTCACATATCTCAGGAAAAAAAATGTTATCGTCAAACCTCACGAGGATCCTCCTGTGTCGGATCACGAAGAGAAAATATCTCCTTCTGACGGTAAGCAGCATTGTCATCAAAGTTCAGCTTTGCATCAGCAGCTACCAGCTGGTTATCAGAAGTTTCTGCAATTGGATTGATCTGTCCATATGCAAAATGCTCAGCTAAAATATGGGACAAAAACTTTTCAGAAACACAAGACAGTCATCAATTATTAACCCTGAGCAGGGGTCATGAGTCATGACAAAAAGCAGCTAATGCTTACTTCCAGAAGAGTGCAGTCAGTTTCACAGAAAAGTTTGTACAACTTCTTCACTTGTTCCATCGAAGCATTCCTGTCAGCTACCTTGGGAGCCAATCCATCTACAACCACGGCAGCATCTTCATCTGTAATCCCCTTGAAAACATCAATAGGGACCTGGGCAGACAACCAGACAAGCATTTATGCAAGGAAATACAATGTTGCAAGGACACTACTTATGGTCTATGTAAAGTATGCCAGAACCTTTATAATCATGTCAGGGAATTTCTCTGCGAGGTCTTCGATGCTGGTTCCTCCCTTCCGACAAGCAATAATGAGCTGAACAACAGAATAATGCAAAAGCACCGCACACTTGAGAACATCCGTTTCAAGGCAATAGAAAATGTGCAAAACCAAATAACGAAAACTAAATCAAAAAGGATTTCATCAAAATTGATGTTATACTACTTCATGAACTAGCATTCGGAAAGGAACAAGAAAAATATAAAGGCAGGAAGTAGATATTCTTTCTGATTTTTTATTTTTTTTTTGGGGTAAGTATTCTTTCTGACTTTATCACAGATGGAAAAGAATTTTTACAGAACAATTACCAATCCCTGCTAATTCATAGGAGAATGGAAGAAAATCACAAACTTCTTACACTCCATTTAATTTTTATCAACAACAGGACCACTGAAATCTGAACTTGATAGCTAACAACTAGATACGTTTCAATGTCATTAGAACATAATTTGAAGAGGTAAAGTGCTAATGAAAGCCAGAACCATACAAAATGTCATATGACTAGAAATCAATAGATCAATATCTCTTTCTATACCAACTCGAGTTAACCTTTTCTAACTTCCCCGACAGGGTGGCATGCTTATATATGATACACTGCCAGGCCTAGTATTCATCCTTGACTCTTCTAAACAGCAAATGCATAGTAAATTCACACAAAGTAGTCATGTTCCAATTGTTTTGTTGTAACGAGAGGCACGGAGTTTTCCTTCACATGTAAGAAAATCAAATATCAGAGAGAGAGAGAACAGATAGGAAACAAGCTGGTCTTTCCCCAACATAACCCTAAATAGAGAACATAGGCCTCTTACGGAATAATAACTAACCCTTTGCTATATTAAACTCAAAAACCAAAGAAAGTTTGGGGACATACAGGACCAGCTGTTTTACGATCTAGAGTGATAGCAAAGTACATCTCATTGACCAGGGACAGCTTTTGGCACAAGTAAACCTGTGTAGGAGAACATAGAAGTGTTAAGGAACTACTGTCCAGATATCTCCAAAAATAAAACATTTAAATTGGTAATGAGGGACAGCAAGTAATAGAGAATTTAACAGACAATCCAGTTTGATTTCTTTTCTCGTAACACGTTCAAATTGTGTTGCAGCTACTCTTTCTCTGTCTAGTTCAAATTACAAATTCAAGTAGGTCTTACCATTAAAAGTTGTTTCATGATGCCAGACAATGCTCTTGTCCTACCCTCTAGTAGAACCATAATTTGTGAGACAATGTTCTTAACTGGCAGCCTAGTTAACATGGGGACAAAGAGTTAATTTACGACAGGCATCGAGGCCTTGTATCCCAACCAATGGAGGGTATGGCATGGGGATAGCCGAGGGTATGCCAGAAGGAGCAGAATACAGTTGGTGAAAGTGTGAAACACATACTGTTTCCGCCAATTGCCAACCCAAACAACTATACTCACATATTACCGATTCATATGCACAAGGCACAATGCAAGTCCAAGAAGATCGATCTTACAGAAACTTCGTCACCTACAACATGAGTCTACTGTCAACATAAGGCAGAGCCAGAATCTTGGATAGTGGGGTTAAAAACCTAAAATCATATAATGCTCAAGTGAGGGGCCATAGGGCTTTAGGCAAATTAGGTATTCTAATGCGGTCAAAATTGTAAAACAGATGAAAAAGTTCTATAATTTTCGGGTGAGGTGTTGGAGTCACTGGACTCAATTGACCCCATCTGTATCTAAATAGCTCTGCCCTTGCATACATAAGAAAACTAACCTTGCTGACAACTTTGCCCTGAGGCCCAGTTTGTTTAGTTACAAGTATCTGTCCAAGCATTTTCCCTGCAAACAATAACAAGTGACTAAACTCGGGGAATATATCGATTTAAAAAGTAAACCTACAAGTATAGAGCACAGTTAGTCGCATTACAAAAGCTTAACCAAACTCTCTTTTGAGAAAAATCCTTTAAATAATTGAATGCATTATATATCCAACAATGTGCACAGGTGATGGGGAAAGAATTACGGCACCTTAAGTAAATTAACAATTTTCAATAGCAGCAAAGGAAATAGACAAAAGAAAACTTCCATACCAGCTATCTCTTCAACCTGATCAGCTTTAACAATGTGGACACCACCCTTAAGACCACTTTTGAATGTTCCCAAGCCTCGACCACCAGCAAGGATCTGACTTTTAACTACCAACTGGATAGGAACCAAAGCGACCATTGCTTATTCATGTTTCTTAGCTTGATTGATAACCGGGAAAGGAAAAGAAAAGCACAAAAGAAGCATGCACTCAAAACAGTCGTATGAGCAGCGTCTGCATTAGTTTTTCTTCCTGATTAGTAATATATTTCTACTAAACACCTATATGGTTGCCACCAGCATACTTCAGTTCTAAAGAAGTCAAAACAGAAGGCTTATGTGATTCTACATTCTCAACTGACGAAACGACAATACCAAAGAAATGAAACTCTACCCTTGCACTTAAGTAGGTTCATCTATCCCATCAACAGATTCCCGGCCCTGCTTGCATTAATTTATTGAATCACTTCCCAAATCTGTTCCAACAAATCACTTCTCATACTGCTACTGGTTCATGGATTTTTCCATGTCATCAAGGGAGCAGGGGTGGCGGCACCACAGGAGACAGACGATCTGAATTACTAAGTTTCAACTATATAGTCTCAGAACTTCTAGTTCCCAACACCGCAAAATTAAAAATCTACATTCAACTCGGCATAGTAGTGCTACATTGCCAAATTGAGTTGGCCTTTCATACCTCCGTAAAGCCAAAAGAAATAAAAATTGAGACACAGGCATCCTACAGCGTAACAATTACCTCGCTTTCATTCGGAAACACATCCTGAATTGCCTTTCTAACTTCTGGGACTGAAGAAACCGCTACGCCTTTCGGAACATTTACTCCATACTTGCTCATCAACTCGGCTCCCTGAAAATTCACACAACATCACTCAAGCTGCTAAATTTCACCAGGTTTCCCTATCTACAACCCCATCAGAATCCAAACAAATCGATCAAGCTGTGATTTATGTGGTTAGGCTTTTGCTAAATGGAAAGAAAAACATCGGAGAGCGTATAATTAGGTTTTTCTTTCTTTCTTTCTGTACTTATTTTTGGCAAACAAAAGGAGGACCAGTTCTCGCATCGAAGTCGAAGTAAGTTCTCTAGATTGCAGGTATCTACGGCTGTGTAAAATAAATATTACGAAGGATGACAATAGAAGAGGAACCTGATACTCGTGGATGTTGAGACGGCGGAGCTGCTGCTGCTGCCATTTACCGGCGACGGACAGAGAGCGAGAGACGAGTTTGTTAAGCGATCCTGTCACCATTCTTCTGATCCTTCGGTAAAGATCCAGCTGAAAGACTCGAGAATGTTTGGATCAAACCCAGAGAGAGAGCCGGCGACAGGGTCGACCGTGGCGGGAACGGAAAAGCAGGCCCTAGTTCGTTACTTCCTTTTTTTTAATTACCTTTTGAGCCCTATATTCTAACTGCTTTCCAGAATAACCCTTGACTTGTTAAAAATACTCCCTTGTCCCCAAATTATTTTAGATGCAGCAAAAATATCATATCCTTTTGAGGGAAGTAATTCTTCGCGGTCAGGAGTAGTTATTCGCAGCCTAGAGTAGTTCTTGGCGGCCATGAATAATTCTTCGCGGCTAGAAATAATTCTTGTGGCCATAATTTTTTGCAGCCGAAAGTAATTCTTCATGGTCAGGAATAATTCTTTGTGGCCATAAGTAATTTTTTGCGGCCAAAAGTAATTCTTCACGGCCGAAAATAATTCTTTGCAACCAGGAGTAATTTTTCGCGGCCATGAGTAACTTCCTCCTCCCCTCTTAGCCCGCCATTGATCCGGACTTTCTCCTCTCCTCCCCCACTCTCCCCCATCATTTTTGAAATTAGCTCTAGGCATTAGTTCTTGCATGAAGACCCTAGTAGGTTTGGCTCGGACGGTGGTTTCCTGAGATATTCAATGGTGACGATGAAGGCATCTGAAGGTAGATCCAGTGGCGATCCTCCATCCATCCACCTCTATGAACTAAGTATTGGATCCGACGTCAGTAACTGAGCAAGCTTTTCTTGTTTTTTGTTTTGTTGTATTTTGCTTTGTTATTTTGATGTACTTTGTTTTTCATATTAATATAACTTGGATGGTCTTTTACCCAAAAAAAAAAAAACCTTGGATGATATTTTGAGCAACTTAACGGATGATTGCAACACACTACGAGGATCGCTTTGGGTATTTTCGTTACATTATTCGATGTAATCAAAGCAATTCCAAAGTATGCTGCTAATCTACCTAATAAAACACAATGGTGTAGGAACCACACAAACACAAGTTAAAATAAGGTCTCAGATTCATTTGATCCAAGGGCTTATGTGTGTTCTCCAACTCTCTTAAAAAAACACCCATATCCTTACAAATATATTACAAAAATGCCATCGATTTTTTTTATCTACTATTCGGCTTCTGGCATGCTTACGACACTATCGGGGTGCGTAGTGCCGTAGGCACGAACAAACACTAGTATAGATATATTTCAAAACTACAGTTGTAGGAGCATCATAGCTTAATCTGTTTTGAAAGTTCACTAAGGTCTTTACTAATTTTTTTTCTTTTTTACAAGTAAGATAATCCCAATTATATTAAAACGAAAAACAGCTTATAGTACTGCTTATGATGACATTAAATATTTTGCTATGCAACCACCAAGACTTTTTTTCGTTAAACATCATACCAACTCATTGAATTCATGCATAACCTTATTTGTGCATGAATCCACCATATTGCGTAATTCACACTACTTGATTACACAATTATACCAACTGAATCGCTCAAATAAATACGCCTTTTGAATTCATTTGCACGCTTGATTTCTCAACCAATCCGCACCTATGGGGTCGTGACAACTCTTGAAATAGTGGAGATCTTACAAACATGGGTCCTATATCCTTTAAATCCACATAGTACAAAACTATATCCATCCAATATCCATTTTAGGGTTAATTTTTCAGTGGCTCTAAATCTCCCAACAGTATCGGGAATCTGTTTTTATTCAATCCCTACAACATGTGACGAATTGGACTAGTAGTAGTAATGTCATTACCACCTTCACATGCATCATCAACTTATGCCACACGATTAGTCATTGTAGGAAATTAATGAAAGCGGGTTTATGACAAGTTGACTATTGGTGCTTAACAATGCGGACAAACGTATGTTTATAGATTCGGACATAAATGCGTCTAGAATCGTTCGATGTACGTATATTTTATAAGAAAAAACGTGATAAGCCTATACATATCGGACGATTTCAAAATATCTTTATCTAGATATATATACTATATGAACTTCAATGTTCGTAACACTTTTGAATTAGCAATGACTGGTTGATAGCCATCTTCGCTTGACTTTCTTATAATGATCAACCCCTAGCTCTTTTTATGTAGGAGAAAAAGAGAAGTGTCGTAACAAAAGAACATAGAACCCTAAGGGCTCATTTGGAAGCAGTATTGTGAAGGGGTATAACTTATCCCCTTTGTAATACGGTGGGCCCTTCTTTATCCCCTGGTTTGAGAATAGGGGTGTAAATGATCCAAGCCGAGTCAAGCTTCAGCGAGCTTGAGCTCGCCTCATTTGCTTAACGAGCAAAAAATTCGAGCTCGAGCCTTAACGAGCTGAACTTAGTCATTTATTAAACGAGTATCTTTAATCGAGTCAAACCTCCCTTAACGAGCCCAACTTTTGTCGAACAAGCTAAGCTCCACTCAGCTCATTTAGTAAATGAGCCGAGTCTTAACGAGCCGAGCCGAGCTTGCGAGCTACTCGGTTCATTTACAGCCCTATTTGAGAACCAAAAAACCAGGGCTTCTTTGTTTATCCCCTTTTCTGTAAGACCGGTCAATACTCCCTACGGAGGGATTATTTATAGGTGAGTTTTGGAGTGTTATTAGTTAATACCCTCGGATAAAGCTAAAATAATACCATCTGCTCCTCCATTTCATCTAAAAAACAATCTTATCCCCCCATTTTATTCCTCATTCAAACTAAGTACTATTTTATCCCCCCCCCCCCCCCCCCTTTTTTGGGTCAATCAGAAATTATCCCTCCATTTTTAATACCTCATCCAACCCAACTATTAGTTAATTTTCCTTCCATAAACATCATATCAATATGAGTTATCCCTTATTAACCAATACCCCCTACTGTTTCATTCCCCTTCATAAATAATACCCATAATCCTTATCCCGCATCCAAACGAGCCCTAAAGAGTAGTGCAGTTGGTGATTGGGCAGGACTGAGGGGCTTAGCACTCTAAGATTTTAGGTTTGACCCCTCTGCACTGCCAAAAAACTCTTAGGGCCATCCATGCATAAAAATCTTTGGGTTAGCAAAGGCTGGTGAGGACCATAGAGATTTAGTCCCATGGTGCGCGCAAGCTAACCTGAATATAGTCTGCTTTACAAAAAAAAGAGTGCATATAACATGGGGATCAACGATCTGGCGGAGCTGAGTTTGAAGCCTATCATTTTCGAAAAGAAAACACACATCATGATTAATTTCGATTGCAAATTAATTCCCACCACCTCATCATTCCGATAGAAGATGTGTGTAGAAGCTAAGCTAGTAAGGAATGATGTGGCTGAGTTTGAAGCTTATCGCTCTCAAAACAAAAAATATATATAAAAAAAAACTCCTAAAGATCCTTTTTTCCTTTTGAATCTGTTCGGCTAAATAAATAAGTAGCTTATTTTTTTGTCCTTATTTTTTCGTATTTGTTAGTTTGTCGTTAATTTTTGAGGAATTATTACATCGTCATAACGAGAGGAATTTAAAAAATAAAAAATTATGATCGAAATCAAATTTTTTTTAAATAAAGATGAAATAAAGCCAATATGCCAATTTTTCCGTCTTTATTAAAAAAAATTTGATTTCAATTATAATTTTTAACTTTTTAAATTCCTTTCGTTATAACGATGCAACAATTCCTCAAAAATTAACGACAAACTAACAAATACGAAAAAAATTTAAATAAGAACAAAAAAATAAATCACTTGGCTTATTTAGCCGAACGAGGTGGCACAACAATAGTAGTTGAAGGAAATAGCACACAAAAAATGAAAAACATTTTGGGATTCTTGAAACCAAAGTACGGGGTATAGCCAAAAATAACGAGTAGTGGAGCGCAACGAAAGCACAAATTCAAGAAAGAAAAAATCGTAACAAATGATACGACCATACATATGTACTTTCTTCATTGAAAATACTAATAAAAAAGTAGTAACATATTCATCTACCAATAATAGAATTAATGACCTTTCCATTAAAAATACCAACAAAACAGATAGTCATGAACAAAAGTTACATAAGTAACAAAACTACTCATGAATAAAAGTTAATAAGTTAAAAATACCACGATGAGTATTCATATTGTGAAATAAAAAACTTTCCATTATAATAGTTTTATTGTCAATACATTTAAATGTATCTCTCTAAATATATAGAATCATGTTATCATTCATCTATTGATCGCCATTCGATTGCACCATTAATTCTTCACATAATTCATAAATGAAAACGCCCTATGCAGCGGTTGAAACCGGTTAATGTCAAAACTAAAAGCAAATAAATCAATGGAATAAATAAGAAAATCTTGGGCCTGCTCCATGACTCTATGTCTCCATCTTTGATAGTTTATAAGAGGTCCATTTGATTGGCAAGAAAATGATAAAAAAATGTAAGAAAGAGAAAAAAAAAACATATTTTTTTTGTGTTCATTTAGTAAAAATATTCTAGAAAGTAGATTTTTCATACAACTCTCTAAAGCTTAAGAGCTCGCATCACTTTTTCTTACAAAAATATGCACGAAAATTTTATTTTCTCAAAATAATCAATAATAATTACTCTAACTTCCCTCTTTGCCATCTTTCCTCTACCTTTTCTCTTCTAATTTTGGACAACTTTCCTTTTTTTCAAATAATAATATTTTATTTTTTCTATTATCTGTTTTGCAAAACTTTCATCCTAATCAAATGAATCTGAGAAAAAAATTACAACTTTCTTTTCTTTTTCTTTCAATTCACTTTCTATTTTCTATTATTTTTTTCTCGCTGATCAAACGGACCCAAGGGATCAAGTTCAACCATGCTTAATTAGAGAAAGTTTAGGAACACAACAACATAAACAACACTATGCATACTTATTTTTCTTAGTGAAACAAGACCTAAGGGATCCTATAGTGCACTCTTTGATCTATCAAATTCACAAATCAAGAAATTTAACCATCCATTCTTCCTAATTCTACTTCACCTGGAATTCGTATCATGTTTTTCACATACTCGCATGCTAGCTACATGCAATTACATCACATATACATAACAAAACTACAAAAGGGCCCTGCATTTGAGAGAGAGAGAGAGAGAGAGAGAGAAGAAGAAGAAGAAATGGATACTGGTTTCGTTTAGTGGAGGAAGAACGGACCAATGAAGATCTTCCACGTGTGCGAGAGTACCGGCAAAGCCCGCGTCACAGCTGCAGGGAACGCGCGAGTTGGGTAGGGTTGACGATACCTGGAAAGTGGGCCCCGTCAGTCTTGAGTAGATCCGCTACTTCGACGTACCTTTGATTCCTCTCCACCTGCGGCTCGGCTCTCGAACTCATCTCGGCTTTCAATTTCTGCCCTGACGGCTTCAGCCTCCTCGAATCGGCTGACACGGGCACAGCCTCGGCTCGAGCCGGGTCCCACGGCTGGCCGAACAGAGTGCCCTTCGTGAGGAACTCGTGAGCTAGATACCCCGCCAGGAGCTGATTCCTCGAAGCCGGCTCGGGAGCCGGAGCCGGTGAGCCGGGTCTGGGAATGCTAAGCCGCGCTAGCTTCGGTTTCGGATCGTCGAAACCGTCTCTCTCCTTGCGCTTAACTGAGGGGCCCACGAGCGCATGATTCAGAATTCGACGGTCCTGATTGCTCATCGTCGCTGTCGTACTCATGCCTCGCTCGATGCATGCCACGTCAGCTCACAGAAATCAACGTTTTTTTTTTTAATATTCCTCCGGAGTCCGGACCACTCAGACGTACTCTCTCTCCTCACCTTATTTCTCTCTCTCTCTCTCTCTCTCTCTCTCTCTCTCTCTCTCTCTCTTTTGAATTAAAGGAGAAAAGGTTGGGGGTTATACGGTAAAATGGTGAAAAGTGAAAATGTTTTAAGGGTAAGAAGCGGTTAAAATCGGGAATTTTGTTTTGGGCGAAGGAAATTGGAAAATAAGGGAGTAAATAATCAAAGGGTATATGGGCACCAAAAGAAGGATTAATATTGCGGAAAAAAATTAGATCGGAAAGGCTGTGGCCGGAATCTGGACCTCACCGGAGGTTGACAAGGCGTTGCCACCGGTGGTAGCCCACTTGGAGAGAGAGAGAGAGAGAGAGAGAGAGAGAAGAGAAGAGAAGAGAAGAGAAGAGAGAGGGGAGAAAGAAGATTAGGGAGGGGGGAACGGTAGGGACCAGGGGGCATATTTATAGGGGAGGCAGTAGTTGATTGCCCCTGCATTTCGGTTTAATTACGGGGGAAAAGCCCGAAGATTATGAAAAGACCAAAAAACCCAACTCCTCCTAAATTGCGGCCCTTCAATTATTTTGAGACTTCGACCTAAGCCCAGGTGCAATTTTGCGCACCCATTGGGATAAGGTCTAGTCCACATATGTCTGGTCCCCTCAGTTCGGCCTCTGGTTGGTTCATTTCGGTCTCACAACAATAGTCGGAAACGTTTATTTTATGGAGCTTGTTGAGTGCTTTAATAATGTAAAAAATTATGTGTATCGGACACCAATCATTTCCTTATCCGCATTTATTCTAAAATAAATGCACTAACACTCTAAATCAAACCCATTTATTTCAAACTAAATGCGTTCCGATGAGGCATTGATAGGTATCCGATGAACATCATTTTTCTCATGATTAAAGTACTCAATGAACTCCATTACATGAGCGCTTTCGATCATTGTTGTGGACTTGTCTCGAGTACACAAGAGACCAAACTAGACGGAACACGACATTAGGGAACTAGACCGGACCCTAGTCTTACAAGAAGTGGGCGAAGATTACAATGTTAGATGTGGAGAGAGAGAGAAGGGGTACCTTGGCTCGAACCCAAGTCCCATCAGGGACAGCACAAGTGCCGTCGTTGGGGAGATCAGAGCTTTGGTACAATGTTAGATGTGATTTAAGAGGTGTTTTCGGTAGTGAAAAATTTGTAAATTTTTATTTGTAATTGAGAAATTGTTTAAGTATTTTTTGTAGTAAATAAGTTGTTGAGAAATGTCAAATTGTTTCCGGTGATGAATAAGTTGTTGATGAGTTTGTAAATAGAGTTACTATAGCAAAAAAAGTTTTTGTTGACTTTTTTTAATGGAAACGAGATAATAAAATGCTGAAACTTATTTGTTGGTGAAAACGAGATAGTAGTAAAATACATTAAGTTTTTATATTTTTTTTGTTAATGGAAACACCCCCTTACACTGTGTTTCATTCTGATTTCATTAGTGATTTTTTATTTTTTATTTTTTGTGGGCAATTCTGAGAGAAAAAAAAAATAGTATAATTTAATCTGGTATAGGTAAGTATTTAATCAGACAACACTTATTTGGTTCAAAAAAATTGGGAGAACAATAATTCGTTAATAGTATCTGGTTGGTTTATGATGCATGATGAAAGGTAAATTTCCAAAGAAGGTATTTGACTAAACGCATCTAGTGAAATTAACGTGTGAGAAAGCAAATAAACAACTGTTCTCTATGAGGTCGCATGTTCGAATTTTTTGGAGGCTAATGCCTTGTTCACTTCGCGATTCAAAAAGAATTTTTCAAAAAATTCCTCCTAGATTCTTCCTACTTTCCACCTTTCTCTCTCTATCTCTCTCCACTTATTACCCCTACTATTTTTCAAAAAAACTTTTCAAATCCCAATCCAAACAAAGCATAAATATTCCAAACCTTTGAATCACTGAAGGGTTTGTGTCATGTCGTTAACTTTAAGGTTTCGAAATTAGTGGAGGTGTGAGCAAATTTGTCCTCACATCTGATTATCGGAAAAAATTAGCGAAATTAAAATTAATTTGAACTCGGATAAATTTTCTCACTTTGTAGATCTGTTTCACAAGACATACATGACATCTAGTTGATGCTGATGCCCATTGCTGGGTTGTGGACTGGACTATCACGCTTGGGGCGGCATTCTAAGGCCTGACTATTTGTCCATTCAAGGCCTAACAGCTAGTTCATACGCGGTTTTGTCTCAATTTAAGTTGGGATATTTATATTTGTGCAAAGTATGGAATACCTTGTTGAGATTTGAACGTTTGACAGATAATAACCTTGACGTTAACTAATGAGTACATCACCCTCTTATGGTTTTGAATTAAACTACGACCGTAAAATTTTCTATCCAAACTAACGGAAAGCATAAGACTAGTTACGAGACTTGTCATGAACAAAAAAAATTAAATAAAGCTGACTTTCTATGTAAGAAGACCACATTACCCTTCTTCTCCAAAACAATGCTAAAACTTAACCCTACCCAATCCCACTGCTCTCGTCCGCGTAACATAGCTTCTCTCTCTCTCTCTTCCACGCACCAGCTCCAGCTCACGGACTCCTGAAGAAACCCAACTTCGCCGGCGGCTGTTCCGGCAAAGATAAAAACATTTGCTCTCTCTCTGTCTCCTTTTCTTCGTTGGACTGGGTGTCCAATTTTTGGAATCTGCCCTATTTGCTTTGGGTTTCGCTTGGGGTCGATCGAAACAAATTCGGATTTTGTTTGAGAGAAAACGAAACCAATTTGATTTTAGTTTCAGTTGAGTGGTTTTCATTTATTTTTGATAGTTGTAATTTTTGATTTGGGTTTGGCTGAGAAAAAAATTGAAACATGTCTTGGTTTGGGAGAAAATAAAACCAATCGAAAATTTGAAAAGCCCTTGAAGGTTCACACCTGTTTCTTTCTCCCTAAATCCAAACTTTCCATGGCCATCAATATCTATCAGAATCAAATTCATCACTTTGACTTTTGTTTTCATTATCTTTCTAAATCCTTTGGCAGCAAGGGGAATTCTTCCATTTGATTTCTCCGTCACTGATTTGGTGGCAAGGAGTAACGTGTTAATGTCGATGTCGTACAACGTGCTTCTGTTTCCGGCCTCCGGCCATAGTTAGACTTGGTGGGTTTTCTCTCCGGTGATAGGGCAAGAGAGGGGGTTTTCTGGAGATGGGTGTTTCGGATTTCAGAGAAAAAATAGGTTTTGTTTTTGTATTTTTAACAGAGTTTGGGAAAGGGTAGTGTGGTATTTTTACTTTTGCCATTAACGAGTTAGCAGTTTCAGTTTACTCTAAAACCATAAGTTTACTCTAAAACCATAGGAAGGTGATGTGCTCATTAGTTAACGTTAAAAGGATTATCTGTCAAACATCCAAATCTAAGGGAGATAATCCGTATTTTGTCCTTTACATTTTGATTTTCGACTCTACGATTGGTTATTCAAAGATGAGTCTGAGATAAGTTTAGTCTATGCATTTTAAAGTGGCCGAGAAAACATGCAAAAAGTGAGTCCTTGTTGGAGGCGGGGGAGCTGGGGCAGCAGCGTGCTGCTGTTCCGGGTTTTCGGGCCTACTTCGGTCTCGTTTCGATAATCGAAAACGTTCACTTTATAGAGCTCGTCGAGTAGAACAACAATGCAAAAAATCAGCTTAATTGGATATCATTAAATGCCAGATCGGAGTCCATATAACTCTCGGTCCATGGGTTACAGTGGATTTGATCCAGTGTTTCGGATCCATTCTTTTTAAGATAAAAAGGTTCCGATCAAGTACTTAATGATATCCAATTAAGCTGATTTTTTGCATTGTTATTCTACTCGACGAGCTCTACAAAGTGAACATTTTCGATTATCGGAGCAAGACCGGAATGGGCCCGGAAACCCGAGGCAGCAGCCCCCCGCCTCCGTCGTTGTTGCGCTTGCCCAGTAACATACGTACAAAAAAGTAATGTTAATTGAAAGAAAATTGACTTCTATACTTTCATTTTTATCACATACATTATATTTTTTGTCCTTATTCAGGTAAATTTACATTTTTACCATTTCATAAGTTCATTTTTTTACATATTATAAAAGGCAATGGAGTAAATTCACAACAAATAAAGACCAAAAAAAAGAATGTATGCAATAAAAAGGGAAGTGTAGAAATCAATTTCCTAATTGAAATCGATAGCAAGCATATTTATCTTAGAATTTTTTTTTATGTTTGGACTCCATCTGTCCTCATTTTTTAGCCATCCTTCTGTTAGAAGACAAATAATACATGTTCGCTTTAAAAAGTCAAGACAAACACCTTTTTAAATTTCCTATTTACAGTACTATCTTTACAGAGGAGGAACCCACTTTAAAAAGTTAAGATCAATAGGGTCAGTTTTGAAATTAAAGTACTACATTTTGATGTGACTTGAAGTTTATTAAATGTTTAAAATAAGAGAAGTGCTACAACCACACCCAAAATCACACACCCAAACACACACACTCTTACAAAACACAAGGGTTCCACACACACTGCATGTGCAGTGTGTGTGGGACCCTTGTGTTTTGTGAGAGTGTGTGTGTTTGGGTGTGTAATTTTGGGTGTGGTTGTAGAATTTTTGTTAAAATAAATAAGAATTATACCCCCTGTCCTATAATGTTTGGAACTTTTACTATTTCAGCCTTATGAAAAAATTAATTATATCTTTTAATCCATAATATTTTTTATAAGCAATATGGATATTATTTTATAGAGTTTAATTTCTTCTATTATACAAAATTTAAAAAATCGCTTAAAACATTATGGATTGAAAAATATATGCAATTTAAAAATGACACGCATTCAGAAGTAGTTTTAGTCATTCCTTTTACGAACAGTTAAAGCAACAATTTTTAATGCCATTTAGAAGAAAAAAAACCAGCAATTTTAAATAAAATAAACTATTCTCATCAAATTATTGGGCCATGGTGTTCAATTTTTTTTTTAAGGAATGCCAACCTGGGTTTTCTAGACCATTTTACACTCACCCCAACAAATCTCTTTCTGTCAAAGGCTTATCTATTCTAAGACTAGAAAATTTACTAAAAATCACTTTCATGGCCCGGTCACAAGAGTTGAAACCTAAATAATTATGTGAGGCCTCGTTCCGTTAAGGAATCTTAATTTTTAAATATTTATTTCTCGTTTTACAAGACATATCATTTATTTTACAATACATTATTTTTAATTATTTTTAAATAAGTGTACTTATTTTAGTCATTAGTGAAATGAGGCCTAAGGTACTCTACATGCACGCAATCACTTGCCCAAAAAATGGGAAAATGCCAATAAACAACAATAGACTTTTTAAATTCAAGTGCAAAATAACGTTTAAATTTTTTGGACATGGAAATAACGTTTAAATTTCAAACTTGTAAAATAACGTGTGACTGATCCACAGTATTTATCTGCACGCCGACAAATCCGACACTGCCAAAAATGTGCAAACATATGACAAGCCAACAAACAAATGTCCAACTGCCAAATCAGAGAGAGAGAGGAGAGAGAGAACTTTTCCTTTTAGTTTTCGGTGATCTTTGTCTCCCTGCCAAATCTGTTGGGAGGGTTTTCGACAACACAATTTGTGGCGTTTAGAGAGAGAGAGAGAGAGAGAGAGAGAGAGAGAGAGAGAGATGGAGGGTAGAGAGAGAGCAAGGGCAGGACAGACTTGTGGGTGTGCTTCAGCTAGTGCTGTCGGTGGTGATGAAAATCAACAAGTGACTGAGAAACCAGTGGAGATCTGTAATGTGGATGATGATCCTTCTGTTGATGAAGAAAATGATTCTAGTACTCTACAAGATGGTGAGGCTATTGGCAAATTTGTACCTAGCCCTCTGGTGCCTCTCAGAGACCAGATTGAGAAAGACAAGGTTTATTTACTCTCTCATTAGTATCATTTTCATTGTTGAATTTAACCAATGCCAAATCCTTAATTGTTTGTTTGTATTCCATAAGTATATACTGCATTTGCAACCTGCTAGGTCGAGGAAGAGACGAGATTATGTGTATACACGTAATCATTGCTTACTTTATACGAGATCGAAACATAATTGGTAACTTAGAATTAATTTCAATAACTTCTTTCACTCAAGGGACTTGTAGGTGCCAATCTCACAAAACTTTTCGAATTAACCTAAAAAAAACAGTATAATAAATATGAATATTTGGAGTTGTGCAGGGACCGATCACCCCGGCACCCCTTGTGTCGGCCCTTGTGTGGACACATGTGGATTGAAATAAAGAATTTGGCACTCGTTGTTCGATGAGAATAGTCCAATCTCAGATTTGATAATTGCATATGAATTTGGACATTGGCTGTGGGAGCTTTATCACGATGGATTTGAAATGACTATGTAAGAAAACCTTGAAATGACCATGTAAGGAAAAATTCATCCGGAGGATTTTAGTTTAACAATAATATGAATACATTCTAGTTTTACACGTCACCTTATAACCACCACCCGGATTGGTAGCCAAGATGGCAATGGGTTCGTCCCATTGGGTTTGGCTCTCATGTGGTCACGGGTTCGAGGCGTGCCAATGCCCCCTCGCTCCCGTTTGAATCCCATGAGCCGCCTATTGCCTTCTTCAGATTATTCTCAATGGAAAACAAAAAATATTTGCATTTCTATTGGGCATAGAAGTGCTCCAATAGATGATTGCTAGGTTCATCAATCGATCCTCATTATTGTATCCTTCGATATGGCCAGAAATCAGTACTAAGATTTAACTTTGCTTTTTCAGGAGGATGAGAGCTTAAGGCGGTGGAAAGAGCAGCTGCTCGGTTGCGTGGAAAGCAATTTAGATGGTTGTCTTAGGTTTTATGATGCCTTGTAAAAATGTTCAAGGGCTTCAATGTGTTTTGTTTCGTTAACTTTTTTTCTTTGTTTTGTTAGGAAAAATGGAACCTGAAGTTATATTCCACTCCATAGGAATCATATCTGATGATATTGGGGAAATTAGTACTCCTATA
Organism: Rhododendron kiyosumense; assembly: GCA_019656275.1. Taxonomy (NCBI): domain Eukaryota; kingdom Viridiplantae; phylum Streptophyta; class Magnoliopsida; order Ericales; family Ericaceae; genus Rhododendron; species Rhododendron kiyosumense. Next base: position 715,998 of record BPLS01000158.1, on the reverse strand, counting down.
CCTGTTGATGAGAGTAAAAGCAGCTGTGCCCTCTTTACCCTAAAGGAGGGGTCCGAGTATCGGCTTAAACTGGCATTCACTGTTCTGCACAACATTGTCTCTGGCTTGACCTACTCAAACACAGTGTGGAAGGGAGGACTCCAAGGTGATTGAGAACTCTCCATTTTTTCCCTCACAAGCGATGAGTTAACTTTTATATGTGCAGAATCACTGGTAAGATTTTGATAAACTTTTTGCGGCTTAATTCAAACCTCGGCTAATCAAAAAAGAATTTTTTTGGATAACTCAGGTGTTAGACTTATCAAAAATGGGTAAATACTTACCAATGAAAGCAGTTTCATTCAACTGTATAAGTGATTGGGAAACACTTGGAGGACACTAACACTGTTACGTATGCGCCTTTGGAATTCTATAGAATGCACAATTGTCTATACTTATTCACTAAACACAATGACATATGGGTGTGGTGTATGGTCTATACTTTTTCCTTTGTTGTTCCTTTTGCACGCAAATAAAACAGATAAAAGTTTTAACTGAGGTTTACAAATCAAGAGTTCTGGCCAACATGATTTCAGTTAGTCTTACGTTCCGCAATTGCTGTTAAGTTAAAGACAGTTAGCAGTATTGTTATCACAGCAATAATGTAGGGATTCCTCCGCGAAACCGCTTTAACAGGAGCTATGATTCTTTGGTACCGCTGTAATCTTGGGCTTTTGTTGGTTTTCATCCTTATGGCAGTGGTATTTCAAAGGTTCGAGTTGTTCAACTGTGCTTAGGAAGAAATCACAGAACACTTTGGTTTTTAATCTTTGACAGCGTTTATTTCAACCAACTTTAAGTTTTATTTTGCTTATTTTGGCCGTTTATTTGCCATTTGAATTGCAGTTGATCAAAGCAAAGGAATGTTGGGTGCATTTGCTCCTCGACGAGAACCATATGTGCATACCTTAGATGAGGAGACCGCTCCATCTGGCGTGCTTGCAAGGGGAATGTACTCTGCTAAGCTTAAGGTGTGTCCAATTGCGCCTCTTCCTCCTCCCTCTCCTTGCAACAACACGCATGTGCACCTATGCACTCAAGAATGCGCAAGCATATGTAACCAAAAATTTGTGATCTAAACTGGTAAAATCCGAAGGTCATGTTTCTTCTTAGCCCTCATTTTTACACTTTAAAGAATATGCATACCTTCGTTCTCTTAAGGTTGGAGAAGCATTCTCCTTCTTGAATGAATGACTGCTAAAAAGAAAACCTGTTTTATAATTTTCACTTTTATTGGAGAAAGAGTGGTTGAATTACCTAGAGATGTGTAAACTACCCGTAGGCTATAGCACATTTAGACTTGCACATTAACTGGAACCTGAATTCCATTTTACCCTAGCATAAGTACACCGATGATGCTTAGCTGGTCTTTGTGAATGTTCCACCACACGTGGACTAACACGGCCCAGACTGCTGAAAAGTTTACCAAGTTGGTTCCGTTTGTAGCGCACAAGTACATCAAATCCATGCTGGTTTTGCTCTACGTTACATGACAAATTCAGGTGCAGGTCTAACCGTCTAGTGGTTGGACCTGACAAACCTCTAATAGAAGAGTATGAAAAAACAGAACCTTAAGTACTTGTCCAGGCGTCAATTGTCGATACAAGTACTTGTTTTATTTTGAAGAGCCCATGTAACGCTGTTCTGCCTGTAACATACAGTTAGTTACATTGCAGTTGATTCTAATGGAAGTCTATGCTATACCTGTAATGCGATCAAATAGATGAAGTTTCTTTTGTTACCACTTTTCCCTCTCTTTTCTGTCTAACAAATAGGTTTACGATTTCGCAATTCCTCTTATTCATTGACTGTTTATACAGTTTGAAGATGATGACCAAAGATGCCATATGGAGCTCAAATATTCCTTTGAAATCCAAAAGAGCAGCTGAGATTTCTTCAGGAAAGAATGTTTTCTGTGTCTTCTGTAGTAAGTTTTTTTCCTTTTTCTTTTTTTGGGTTACCTTCTTTTTCTAGTTGTGACGTAATTAAACCAGTGGTTTCAAGGTGTGAGAAAAATAGATTTGTGAGTGATTAACGTTGCCTTTAATATTTTATGTATAACAGACGCGTTCGATTGTGTTAGCAAGGAGGTTGAAGTATTATTAGGAATCTGGGATGCTTTTTTTTTTTTTTCCAGTCAAATTTCACTCTGGATAATGATTTGCAGAAAATGTGTAATGTTCCCAACTATTAATCCTCATTGAGCAGAGAAAACAGGGAAAGGATAGTAGTCAGTTAAACGAACACAATATGAATAAATATACTGGGCTCACAGCATAAGATTTTCTTCACCTTTCAAGCATGTACACTTCTTTCTTTGGAGGGTAAATTATCAAAAACTATTCTTTCGTAAGCCCCATTCCTCTAAGGTTCTTAATTTTTAAGTACTTCTTTCCTGCTTTCGGAGATAAATCATTCTCTCACAATACACCACATTTAATCCAAAAAATAAGTACTTAGCGCATGCCCGTGCCTAAAAGCACTGCTTGAACATTGTATTAACATCCGAATCTAAGAGTCTTACCCTTGTATCTACTAGCAAGTGTTGGTCCAATCGCCGAGCAGTGTTTTGCTTTAAAATTCGTTTATCAACTGCATTCAAAACGGAATCATTTAAACTGTTTATCTCAAGACAAATGCATTCTGAAATTACAACCGGCGTCCCATCGTTATCAACCTCATTTTTTGACGCGATGTAGGAAATACGCTGCACTACCAACTGTTTTGTATAACACCCCCTCAAATTTAAGAACAATAATACTGTTTGCGAATCTTTAATTTTCTTTCAAGTCAAGAATAAAATGATACTAGAATACATTTTTCGTGCGCTGATATCCAACAAGATGAAGTTTTAGTTAAGCTAATTTGACAAGTGAGAATTACGTGGAATACCTAAAACAAACCAAATATTTCGGGATTGAGGTCCTTGAGCCCTTTCGCATAACCAAAAGTTGCTTACACCTTCAGTTCTCTTGCTTAATGTCATGGAGTGTCTGTATCAATATCATTTTCCAAATTCTTGTTCACCTTCTCCAAAACTTTTCTGCTCACTTTTATGCCTTTCGAAGAATTTGAACTCAATCTCCTTGAGGTGAAAGAGCAAACAAGAAGGCACGCTTGCTTTGAGGTGGATTCAAACACTGTACAACACACTTTTTTTGTGTGGGTAAAACGTATACAACACACTTGACTAAAAGGTTCATTGGAAAGCCTTCTACGGCTCCGACACAATAACAACTTTTCAAGATAATGATGGAATTGAATTAAACTTTCAACTGAATGATTTCTTGATACAAAAGAACGCAAAAAATTACATGTATTTATATAGTGAAAAGAAAACAGGATGTGGATCAGATTATAGTAGCATTAGGAAAATTTTTAAAATGGCACCTGAATTTTCACTTCAATGTCACCGAAACACCTGAACTTCACTTTATTTCAATTAAACACTTAGACTTTCAAAATTCCCAAATTGAGGCATCTGCCGTTAGCCTCTATCCATTTCCTTCACAAATCGATTGATATGGCTCATTTCTGGCGTTAAATGTTCCACTAGAAATATTAGAAAGTAAACTTAATGCATACAATCACAATTCAAAAGTAAAGTAGCGTTGACATGGGTTGTGATTGTATGCATTGAGTTCACTTTCTAACATCTCTAGTGGGGCCCTTTAACGCTATAAATGAGCCACATCAGCCAATTTGTGAGGGAAATGGATGAACGCTAACGGCAGATGCCTCAATTTGAGAATTTTGAAAGTTCAGGTATTTAATTGAAATAAAGTGAAGTTCATGTGCCATTTTAAAATTTTCCTTTAGCATTACCTTGCATGAAACCAAAGTATGAGATAAACAATCTATAGTTTTGACCGAACCATTCCATTCTTAAGCAAATCTAGGCTGAACAAGTTAGTAACATTAGTTTTTTTTTTTTCTTTTTTCCCCTCTCTTCAGTTTGACAACAATTTTCAAAAGAGAAGAATCAATTATTAGCAACCAAAAGGCTGCAAGCCTGCAACTTACATGCAGCAATGATCCCAACAGCCATGTGATGGGAATGACCTGAGACCCTATTTCACCAGCCAAATTTTATGTTGCTTCTACCTGTTGAAGCAAAAGTGAACATTTTCTCTTCCAATTTGCACCCTAGCATGGGGTCACTGTTATGGAACAATTATTGACTGGTGAAGAAGTTGTGTGGGCACTATAACAGCATCTCGTGCATGCAGTAGTTAGCAAATCCAGGTGATCCTCCTTTGTTGAAGGGTAATTAGCATCTCCAACAATTACTCAAATTTTGTTAAAAGTAATTTGCAAAAGTTCAATTTGGTATGAAACACTGTGACGGCACGGTTGGCATTGTTGTAGATTTGGAAGGGGAGAATAGCCGCGCCAAAAAATCAGTCTTCCATAATTTGAGTAAAGCTCAATTTGGTATAGGTTTGAGTAAAAAAGTAGGGTGGATAGTAGGAAATTTTCCTCAAATTTTGAGAAAAAAAAATAGATACAGGTCGGAGATGTTACACATATAATATGGATTGCAATCCACAAAAGCGGGAGCATAGGTTGTGGGCAAGGTGCTATGTGGCCAAGATCTGGGGTTGGGAGGAGGTGGTGGAGGAGTTGGAGGGGCTAGGGCTGGGCTTCATAAAGACCTGATTTATTTATAAAAGCTCGGTTCATTTGGAAAGAGGCTCTTTTTATAAAACTAGCTTGAACACCTCAATACTAAACGAGCCGAGCTACATGTCAATTTTTGGGTTCTACTCGCTGGAGACTAGTTTTGAACAAACCGAGCTCAAACACTTCAAGACTCTACTGGTTCGTTTGGAGCCCTAGCCCTGGTCTAGGGTTTGGAAGTTTGGAACGCAAAAGAAGGGGATAGTTTGGGAATTTATGGAAATAAAAACCGCGGTGGCGGGAGTTTAACATTTGAGGCAAAGCGCGCCAAGTTCAAATATCAGCGCCTTTTTTTCCAAAAAATTAAACAGTACTACCAGTATATTTAAGTCCGTTCAATTGTTAAGCCTTTTTCTCGTTTCATCTGCAATTACAGTAACAGTCAGAGCTCAGAGACAACAATGGCGGACGCTTCCAACAACTCCAGCTTTCTCAATCCATGGCTTCTCCATCACCAGAAACTGGGTCTCGAGCTTAAGTGCCCTCTCTGGTATATTCTCTCTCTCTCTCTCTCTCTCTCTCTCTCTCTCTCTCTCTCTCTCGATTTACTGCATCTGGGTAATGACTGATTTGGTTGGACCGTTGATTTTGTGATTCTTTCAGCCTAAATCTGCTCAACCGGCCACAGCTGCTCCCCTGCAATCACATCTTTTGCGAGTTCGTTTCCTCTTCTCACTCCTCAAATGTTCTTCTTACTATACTACTCTCTCTCTGATTTTCTATTGTTTGGTTTTGATTGTGATATATTCTGCGATCTGACTTCAAATTTTTCGAAACCCTATTTCAGTTTCTGCGTACCGAGATCTACCCAGTTTGGATCAGAGTGCCCCGTCTGCAAACAACAGTACGCTGAACTTGGTACGTGATGCCATAAAATTGTAACCAGAAAAATCAAGAATTTGATTATGGGGAGAGAAACTCCCAAATTGAAAGACAACAAGAGCCATTGACTCTCAAAAGAACAATTTTACTTCATCGATGCAGTCTGTTTTACTTGTAGTAGTTCATTTTATGGATGCATATTTATAGTTAGGGTCTTCGGTAGTGAGTTTTCTTCTTATTAGAGTAGAATACTTGAGGCCATAGCTCTTTGTACCCTTTTGGAAAGTTTCTGTGTATAATTATTGAATCCCTTAGATTTGGTTTCATCAGTATTTATCTCTTTCACGAAGTCTTTATTACTTCTGTTTATGTTGATGGGAAAATAATGTTTCAGTTGTTTTTAAACCTACATTTGCGCTTATGGGAGAGGCAGCAGACTACATACAACAATTGCAATAATTTAATGTTTTATGGATTTGTAGAGGGACAAAACGGTAAGGGAAAGATCAGAAGATATTGATTCTTTGGTTTACCTACAATTTCCTTTTTCCTTGGTAAATTCTTTTACAAATCCTTGATCCAAACACAAGCTCAGTCTATTTAATATGAAGCATATCCGGGAACAAATTTCAGTAGGTGGGAATTTTACATCCTGGAACTGAACGGTAGTGCAGAAGGCTCATGTCCACCGTCTTGATAAGTTGAGCTGATTCATGTCCAACTGTTGTTCCTTCTTTCCGACATTTTAGAGGAATTGAATCTTCAAGTAAATGAGAAGATTGTTCCTTATATTGATGCCTGTAGTGTGGATCAAGAACCTGTGGAAGGATTTACAAAGAGAAAGGAAACTGATGGGGAAACCAAGGAGCAAATATAGCCTTTTCATTCATCATTTCCTCTCGCCGAAATCCCTCTACAATCTGTTATCCAAATACAGCCTAAGAATAGTTTTGGGGACAATTTACATGATGGAAAATTGATTTATGAACTCATGTAACTAAATGCCTTAATGGTTTTGCAGATGTAAGGCCAGCACCTTATATGGAAAATCTAGTAACCATCTATAGAAGTTGGGATGCCAGTTTTGGTGCTAGTCTGTTCCAGCCTCTTACTTCTGGTATGACTATTTATAACCTTGATTTTCTTCCCCGGTCGATATACTTTCCTGTTATTGAATTTAAGAATTCTACCTCTTACTGGCATTGCTTGGGTTTTTAATTGTTCCAGGAGCTAAAAGGGTTTCTAAGGAATTGCCTTCTTCCCTTAACACAGATGATGATAACAAAATAAAGGAGTTAGGTGAAACACCTCAAGAGGGATCTAGCAATGGGGAGTGCCAAATTTTATTACCTACTTGTAAACGAGTTTGGGCTCCTCTTAACCATTCTGCTCAAGAAGGGAATGAGTTGACTGGGAAAATTGACAAATCTACACTGCCAATCAATTTTGTGACAGATGAATTCAAGATGGGCTATGGGGATCGAGTGGTTTTACGTGGTGGGGGTAATGTTTGGATGAGAGGTGCAAAACAAGAAGAGCTTGTTACGGAGGAATTGTGTATTAATCAAGAATTACAATCATCACCAGTCAGCCCCCCTTCATTTGATACCAAAGGAATAGCTGATGATCCTGGGAGCAGCAATGATGTAAGATGCATTAGTGTACCATTTACCATTTGACATATCATCTCATTCTAACATGCAGTCTGAATTCACTGTTCACATCAAGGCAATTTATTCCAGATTGTCATTTGAATGTTATCTATGCGCAGTGGTCATGAAATTTTTGTGCTTACCTGTTTGGTTGGAGTCCTTATACATATACTGTTAGTATATTGATATTGACTGCCTTCATCCAGTGAAACTAAAGTATGTATAGGTTGAATGGATCTTTTACTCTATTATTAATGACTAGCACATCTGATTTATGCTTTCAAACATTTTGTAGAACAGGATATAGTGGTTTCTAGAGTTTTCACTTTATGCTTCAGTTGAACAAAATTCCAACTGGAAGTACAGTGTCAGATAAGTATGGATAGGCTGAATAAGACCATTGTTGATTACTTTTGTAGAGTACAGGAAAAATTCCAGCCAAGAGATTACTTGAGGACAACTATAATAAGGTAGAAGGAGAATTGGATAGACTCTCACCTGGTGCTGGGGTAGATCGTGCCAGGGAAGTTAAAAGACAAAGGAAACATAGCAATGGGTTGCTCAAGATGGGTGTGCCTAACACTGGCTGCACTCAACCAAATATAGTTCACACGGGAAGTCTGGAAATATCAAAACTGGAATGCGGAGAACTGTCTGGTGTAAAGGATCCTACAATTTCAGCATCAAATGATGCAAGTGGAAGTATTTGTGCATTTTGCCAGTCCTCTGGAGTCAAGGATGTGAGTACCATTTCTGGATGCGTTGGCCTCTTCATTTCTTTCACGACCATAGATATTGCTATCAAGTGTGTTTGTTGTGTGTAATAGTATTCTTTCAAACTGCTTGAATGTCTCTGTGGTAATTGTACTTTTGTCCTCACTTTGTGTTTGCAGAGTACAGGGCCCATGTTGCATTATGTCAATGGAAAGGAAGTTGTTGGAAATGCAGCAACAAACTCAAACGTTATACATGCTCACCAGATATGCATTGAATGGTGCACTTGTCTTTCCAAATTTTTGTTGTTGTTGTTGTTGATAGTAATATTAAAAGCTGCTGATGAGGCTGTTCTACGCATAAGTAAAATGATTTGGGTTGATGTTCATTGAGATGAAATTTAAAAGCAAATGCATTTTGCTTTATTGCGTTCGTGATAGGTTGGCCTTCAATATTTAATAATATATCCAGATACTATTTGCAATTTGCAGGACACCTCAAGCTTATTTTGTTGGCGAAACCGTTAAAAATTTGAAGGCAGAAGTAGCAAGAGCTGCAAAGCTGAAGTGCTGCAAATGTGGGCTACGAGGAGCAGGTCTCGGTTGCTTTGTGAAATCATGTCGCAAAAGTTATCACGTGCCTTGTGCAATGGAAGTCTTGGGTTGCAGATGGGACTTTGTGAGTCAACTATATTTGCTTGTTTGACTACAAGATAAACTCAGGAACATTGTCAGGAAGGCTTACTATTCCTTTATTGGTTTTCTTTGTTCTTTCTTTGCAGGAGGACTTTCTGGTGTTATGCCCAAATCATTCCTCAGTCAAGTTTCCCTGTGAGAAGTCCAAGTCCAGGAAGCATGCAAGTGCAAAACAGGATTTTGCGCCAACTGAAATGATGTATAATTTTTCCCTCCTTACTATTTATATTCAGAAGTCCAAGATTCAAAATTATTGACTGTAGCAATTCATACTGCTTTCGTACTTCCAAATGTTTAGTATATGCTGTTTGAATGCAATGGGCTTAATGGCTAAGTTTTTGCTAAAATTGTCAGTTAACCAATCGTTACGTAGTTTTTTTTAAACAATTTTTCTGGTGACTAATTAAGGGGAAGGCTCTTCATTATAAAGTTGGTGGTTGAGTCTTGAGATTCTAGGCAAGGGTAAAATACTCTTTCATTTTTCCTTCTCTTTCTTTTGTGGAGGTTTTCTACAGGGCTCTGCTTTTTGTCTGAGCATAGGTCCTCCCTCCTATGTCATCTCTTGTAAAATCAACTTCTTTATTTATGATCCAATATTTGGCACAATGCTTTGTTGAAAGTATGTTGTCTTGGAGAGAGGGAACACGAAAACAAGCATGAAATGTTGTTCAACTGAATTGGTGAATGTAATGGATGCACACTGTTATACTGGAGTTGATGTTTCTGTTTTCCTTTTAATTAGTCTTTTTTTTTTCTTTCTAAAATTAACAAAAAGCAAGGTAGGTGATGCGCTTTCATATGGTCTACACACAGTGCATCTATTTGCGATTTGTGGCCTGGTGTCATTTTCATCATTGTGAATGCAGAACCTCTAAGCAGCCCAAGGTATGGGAAGCCTCACGTAATGGAGTGAAAGAATGGGTTTTCTGTGGATCTGCTCTGTCAGCAGAAGAAAAGGTAGGTTCTAATAAGATAGTTATCTAGTGTCTACGTTTGTGCTAAATCATGCTTGACTCCTGCATACGGGGTTTATTAGTGGTTGTTTTTTCCCTGTTCAAATTTTGACAAGGTACAATATCTGATGATTTTGGTTCCCACAGTTTCTTTTGGCTGCATAATTCCCACTTATATTCAAAAAACAAAAAAGTGCTCTTCCATATATTTTCCTTGATCTGATTTTAATGTGGTTTTCTTTTTCCATATGCGTCCCTCTATCCACTTCTTCAGGTTTGTGGTTCCTATGTGTTTTGGGGTATGGGAGGGGACATATAGACTGAATTTATCCACTTATCTGGAGTTGTGTTACCAAAATATTTTATATTAGGAACTTTTGAAACTTGGTTTCTGCTGCATAGCTGTCGATTGGAAGCCCATTCTGATGAATCAATTCGGAGTAACCTTATACTTTCTAACTTCCAATGTGCAGTACCTTTTGGTCAAGTTTGCAAGCATGTGTGGTGCAACTGTGGCCAAGCTTTGGAATCCAAATGTTACCCACGTCATTGCTGCCACAGATGCAGAGGGTGCATACAGCAGGACATTGAAAGTTATGAAGGCAATTTTGAGTGGGAAATGGATCCTTAAGACTAGCTGTGAGCTCTATTTCTGCCCCCCACTGTTTATACTTTTTAAGTGACTTTTTTTGGTTCTCTTTTCTTGATGGGATGTATTTCTATCTCTTGTGCTTTGCTTCAAGGATTTATTGAGAAATAAATCAGAAGGGTAATCCGCTATACCTTGGGTTGTGGATTTGCAGGGATCAGAGCATGCATGGAAGCAATGCATCCTGTGGATGAAGAACCTTATGAAGTTACTCTAGACAATCATGGCTGTTGTAACGGCCCCAAAACTGGCAGACTTAGGGTCTTGAATCATGTGAGTGGATTTGGAAATATCAAATCTGACAAAATAAATCATCATACTTCTTTTACATACACAATGAAGATTATATACGCCATGGACTACTATGGGTCGAGTTGGGAGTGTCATTTCATATTAGACATTTGGAATGTTGAGAAAAAGTATGCCATAGGCATCAAGTCATGGGAATATATACTCATATTGCGTCTTTTCTAGTCTCAATTTGAATCATGTATTTGTTGAGATATGTTCTTAGAAAGCATGAAACCAATGAGAAAATAAAGAAATTAGTTTCACAAATTCCTTTACTTTTTGCTCTACATATCCCTCTATAGATATAATATTGAAACTCAGCCTGAAAACTTTAGTTCCTCCTTATGTACTTTTGGATTTTTTGGCTTAATCTGAAGTTGTGTTCTTGATTGAGGTTAATGCTTTTTATTCCTATTTCTGCAGACACCAAAACTCTTCAATGGATTAAGTTTTTACTTCAGCGGTGACTTTATACCAGGTTACAAGGAAAATCTCCTAGATTTGGTTACCACTGCAGGAGGTTCTGTTATTGAGAGCAAGACACAACTAAGTGAACAAAGTCAGAATCCTTCACAATTAATTCTAATTGTCTATAACAATGACCCCATGCAAGGGTGCAGATTGGAAGAGGACGGTTCTGTTGTGCTTCAAAGGCTAGAAACAGCAGAAAATTTGGCTGCTGAAACTGGGTCTGAGGAGATCATTCCCCACACTTGGCTGTTGGAATCAATTGCTGCATGCAAAAAGGCTTGGAATCTATTGTAATTTGCATCTTTTTTATGCCAATTGTAACCTTTTTACTTGTCTCAGATGGGCTTGTATTAGAGAAGTTAATGGCTAGGGTTTAATGTCTTGTGAGGTAACACTTCTTCCTAACTTGAACGAGTGGATTGCAGCAGTGAGCAGCCCCTCGTGCATAGCCCCTGCACCTGGGTATCTCTGCTTCGGCAGTCTCTCATCCTCTACTGTCTTTTCTTAGTTTACACCATTACATCAAAATGTCTTGAGTCTAAAGCTGATAATAAGTATCGGAGTTTTGTTTGATGAAGAACAAGTTGTGAGTGAAATGTTGTGCAGGGAAAATTAAATATTAGAAAGTCAAACAACAGCAAGTTTTAGATTCAACAAAGAATTGCTGATACTATTTATCAAAAATTGTCAATGACCAAAGTTAAGGAGGCATGAGATATTCTTTGAAATGAGTATAAAGGCAATTTGAAGAAAAATTTACCACACTATAATCCTTGGGAACAGATTTTGAGAATACAAAACTGAAGAGTGTTGAATTGTTGGAGTACTTTTGTAGAGTTAGGGAAGTTGTTAATCAAATAAGAACATACGAGGAGGCTATTAACTAGTCAAAAAAATTACTAAGAAAATCTTGACTGCTTTGCCAGAAAAGTATAATCCTATAGTTCTTGAAAATTCTCAAGATATGAATTGCTGGCTTTCATTAAAACATGAGTAAAGGTTGAATAGGGAATTCAAAGAGTCAATTGAGAGTGACTTTGAATCTAAGCTAAGCGTTAGTACTCCAAGTGAGAGAATTCTTTTCAACTCATGATATCAATCTAGGGGGGAATTTTCAAGAGATGGAAGATATGGGCGAGGCAGAAGTAGAAATGCAAGTGGAATAGGAAGAAATATTTTCAAAGGAAAAATAAGTACACTCAACAAAGGTGTGAAAATTGTACTTCGTAATAGAGATAGTCCTTTTTGTGAAGATTGTTGGTTCAGAAAAAGCCGCGATATTACAATTGCAACCACTTAAGAGTAGGCTAAAAAAGATAGCAGAAGAAATAAAAAAGAGTAGAGGTCGTCCTCAAAATGTAGCAAGTAAATAGTAACAGATTTTTTTTTTTCTGAAAGGCAAAAAAATTAGTTTTTTGTTTAAAATAAAGAATTAGTTTGTTAACGATGCATAATGACAATAATTTCACTAGAATTTTCAATGCAGAGTCATCAGTTTAGTTTTGCTTCTATTTAGTATTGAAAGGTTATAAGCTTCAAATCTCTAGCAATCTTCTCTTCTTTGATTATATGAGATCAAAATAGTGAAACCACCTTTGTATTTCGTACAGTAAATTGTCTTAGGATTAGTCAAATGTATTATTTTACAGCAGATACATTTGTCTTACTGCTAGCAAATATGCAGCAGAATCTTCTTACACCCCATATACACATCGCTCTCCTACAATGCACCACAAGAATTGAAGGAAAAAACCAAGCCAAAATGATCCAAGCTGAGCAGAACACTGACATGTGAGACCAGAGCACCCCAAAAGCATGACTAGCACTCGACTCCACATTGCTTGAGGATTGGACCTTTTTGCTTAGGCAAGAAAGGATCGATTCGAACCCAAACCAATGAGAAGATAGAAGCTAGAAGAATTGACCAAAGCACGACAATCGTAGGAGTCCTATTTTGCCTTCCCATCAACCCCTTGAGGAAAGGATAAAGATGGACAATAACCCAGAAGGCAAAAAACAACTTCCCAAACAAGGGACCCCACGAGCCATAACCATTGTTGATGGCACCAGAGACTCCAGCAACAACACCAACCATGTTCAAGATTATCAAGGTGGTTGGTGGGATGAGAAGCGTGGTCCACTTGAAGAGATAGAGGTCCCCAAACTCTGCATCATCGGCTGCTTTTGCTGTCACTGTGAAGTTTGTGTCAACTCCGGCAAGTACCTTAAGGAGGCCTTGGAATACAGCAAAAAGATGAGCTGAGACACCGCCAATAACCCAGAATTGCTCGTTTCTCCACCAGTCTTGGATGCTAACCCCACTCCACCGGAGCTCAAGCACTCCCGTCACTATGATTGAGAGGAAAAGAGCCATGAACCATATGCTAGCTAGGTTGTTTAGCTGCACGTAAAAAAGGAGCCTGTTTAGAACCCATAGTGCCAAAATGGGGTTTTTCCATTCTTTGTGTAGTTTGAAGCAATTTTTAGTAAATCAAGCATCAAATGCTATGATTTTACATAGATTTCTATTTCTGTTGTTTGAAGTAATTTGTTAGTACATCACACATCAACTAGAAGTTATGACATAACATAACAAATTTTCTTTTTGGTGGCAGTTTGAAGGAACTTGTTAGTAAATCAAGCATCAGCTGCTATGATGTTACATAATTTTTCTTTTTGTGGTGTAATTTGTAATTAAATCAAGCATTAACTAGAAGCTATGGTGTTACATAACTCTTGTCCCCAGTCATATTTGAAACGTAAATACTTACAGTAGGGATGATAAATTTTCCGGTCAGAAGGCAAACGGCAGGAATTGTGCAGTAGGCAAGTAAAGGAATCGAAGTGAATGGGTAGACAATGGTGTTAACGTAAGCGAGCCTCTCAAGCCACTTCAATTTCCCCCCATAGGCATACCAAAGTGGGCAGTGACGGCTAAGGAAAATCTCAACAGAACCAAGAGCCCATCTCAGAACTTGGTGCAACCGATCTGAGAGATTGATTGGAGCCGACCCCTTAAAAGCTGCTCTCTTTGGCATGCAGTATACTGACTTCCACCCTCTACAATGCATCTTGAATCCTGTCAATATATCTTCTGTGACAGACCCATAAATCCATCCAATCTGTGAATGGTCTAACCCAAGTCAAAAACTCTTGAAATGTAAGTAGAAGCATTGAATTTCTGTGCGGCAGTCTGGGTTCATAGTTGTAACAAAATTGCACGGTAAAATGTGTTAATTTGAAGTGAAATACGAAAATTTAGTTGTCAAACTTCATTGAGATATTTTTAATAATTGAACTCTTTGAATTGCCTCTAAATTCTAATACTTCATTTTTTCTACTTCATTGAGCCATCCTAGTCATTGAAGTCCTGGAAATAATCTAATCAAAACCAAAAACCCTTAAATACTACTCACCTCTTTGCCCCATTCAGTTTTTTCTTCATATCCACAACTAATGACATGAATGGCTTCTTTGATAAGTGAAGTGCTGTTAGTCCCTTCAGGAATGCCACCATTTTCCATTAGAGTGGAGGTAATAAAAACTGGTGACTGTCCAAACCGCTTTTCGAAATTCTTCTGAGACATGAGCGATGATTTCTCCAACTCATCAAAACCTTCAAGCCCTTCTTCAATCTCTTCAAGATCAAAGACAGGCCCAGACAAAGATTTCCTAGAGTAGTTCTTCCCCATCATTTTTTTCTTCTTGTTGTACATGCCTCCAAGGCCAAGCAGAGCTTTCAATCCTTTCTTCTTAGACTTGGGCTTCCTTGAACCACCACAGCAGCAGCAACACCATGAAGGCCAGCAGTCACATGTCATCTTTGGCCGCTTCTCAGACACTGGGGGATCATAACCATATAGTGCCTGCCGGTTGAAAACACATCCAGTCCCAACATACACTGGCCCTTGGATCCCATCCAGGCCTTTCATGTTGATCTATAGACATAGGAACAGCCATGTACTCATGAGCTTTGCATACAAAATTTTCGGGCAAGCAATTCCTATTCCTGCCAAAATCCCTGGGCTTGTCCTAAATGCACTTTCAGATGCACGAGGTGATGGAAATCAAGAAAAACAAAGATCTTGAGGCATGATTGTGCAGCTGAGAGTGCATCGGGACTGGAGCACAGGAACTTTGGAAATCGGAAGAGGAATCCTGCGTCAAACTTTTGATAGCTAGTAGGGAATGCAGGATTACATATGGCAATGGAAATTTGATACAGAGCAAGTGGACTTACGTCGAAGAAAACAACATTGCGATTGGCGTACCGATCGTGAAGATCAATGCCGTCGAACCGCTGTGGGAACTGGACATAGCAGAGCTTCTTTCCAAGCTGGGGATCCATTAGAAAGCACATGGCTTCCCTAACAGCCTTGCTGTTGTTGATGTAGTGATCACAATCCAAGTTCAACATGAAGGGTGCATTGGTAAGAACTGCTGACACACGAACCTGCAGTGATCATCACAAAACATTGACAAACCGTCAAGGTTACCCAATCGTGGCACTCTCACAAAGCAATTTAAAGAATCTGGCTATGTCATATGACATCGCTTAATCCTTCTGCATTGAATACAATACTTTGGTGATAGGGAGGAGCCAGACCACGAAATCAAGGATCATACTTTCGAAAGGGAACTCACCATAGCATTCATTGCACCAGCTTTCTTGTGGTGCTGATAGCCAGGCCGCTTCTCACGAGAAACATACACAAGCTTTGGCAACTCCTTCCCTTCCACATCGAGTGCTCCCTCACTTCCCAGATAAACCTATAGAAAAAAGCAGCAATCTCATCTCCATTTTCATTTTCCAGAAGGAGGATCAAAGAACACATTTGTTTTTCTTACGAAAATAAAAAGGAAACAGATGATAGTAACCTGAATCATGCCAGGGTGATCCCGCGTGTTGTTTCCCGGCCATGGGGTCCCATCTTGCATGACCCATCCTTCTTCTGGCTTTTTCTGAGCCTTTGCAACTAATGCATTGATCCTCACTTTGAACTCCTCATACTCTCTCTACAACACAACACAAACCAAACCACCCTTTATATAGCTTTCTGCTATATTGGGATCTTGTACGAGGGAAATGAAAAGAAATTAAATACAGAAAAAAACTAAAGTGGAGATGCTAAATTCCTTTATTTCGTTTCGTTAGACTAAGAAAATTAGGGAAAATGAAATATTTAAGAAATGTCTACTTTTTGTCTTGTTTCCATAAATAAATCACCAAATACATAGCTGAAAATTTTATTTATCTTTCCTTCTTTTATATCTTAAGAAGTCAAAATAGATTTTTTAAACATCCAAATGTACACATACTTGGTGCAGAAAGCTGGACAATGACCTCTTACAAGGGTTCCCTTGGACGGAGTGTGATTGTGGATCCACCCCTTGTGCGTAAGGATCGTGTCTCAATCCGTGCACAAGATATAAAACCCGTAGCAAAACTCATATGTTAATTACAAGATTACAACCACCTGCACCAAGGTCACTACCGACAAAGCAAACTTACTTTCATGGCTCTCCGATCCTTCACAAAGGTAGGCTGCACCTTGTCCTTCAAGTAATCAATCTTCTCCGAAAAGTAAAACTCTGGCGTCCTTGGCTCTATGCTGTACTTCTTGCAAAATGGGACCCATCTCCTTGCAAACTCACTAGTTTCCGCCAATGTGTCAAAAAGCAGCATTGACGCTCCATCATCCGACACATAACAACTCACCTTCTCCACTGGATAATCCACCGCCAAAATTGACAGAACCGTGTTTGCCGTTATAATTGGAGGTTCCTTAAGCGGGTCCACAGTACTCACAAATACATCGACTGGGGCCAACCGGTTTGGCTCACCCTCACGCTCGAAGCGGATGGACAAGCGGTCAAGGTAAGTTTCTCGACGTATTGGGTTCCATTTGGGGAACTGGTCTAGAATCCAGGAAAAGCCGAACCATATTTCACATATTACAGAGATGGCCCAAAGTGGATAGGCATCGTATGCTGGAGTTAGAATTCTGAAGCGAAAGAAGAAGGCAAGAATGACAAGGCGAAGAACAATGACTATACGGTAAGGGCTGATTAGGCTTGATGGGAGTGGGACTTTTCGCCAGAGCGGTTGCCGGGCTTCAGCCAAACTGAATTGAAAACGTATTATAGTATTCAGTCAAGTCCATTACTAAATCAAGAGAAAAAGAAGTCCAGAACTGAATCACAGAAAATGATTCCAAAAGTTAAATATGTAAATTTTCTTAGTTTTAGGTATAAGCACATTAAAACAAACTTGATTCTACACTCTACATTTGTTTTCTAGATACCTTTTTGTGGTTAAATAATTGTATGTAGCCTAAATAGAAAAGAAAGAGCTGTTCTATATTCACAACATCAACCCATGGAAACTGGTCCAAAAGCTTCTATCCGTTAACCAAATTCAATCTATGTATGACTTGTATAGCACACAAAAAACCCATATCGTTTAAATTTCCGCACAGCAATCCTGCTAGTATAGCATTTCATATACGTAGAAACTACAATGGTTTAAAAACAAATTTTCCACAAAACTACATCCACACTAATGTGGCAACGATGTTAAATATAAGTCAGGATGCATTTTAGTTTAAATGGAAGGGCAACAAAATGCTACTTTACTATGTTTGAATATGACATCGACGTACAAATTTTTGTTGTCACGTATCATTGCCATTAACGTAAAGCAGTAATCATGAACTACGAACAATTTGATGTATAAACAATAGTAGAGAAAATCATACAGGTAGTCATCGTCATCCCCTTGATCATTTCCTCCATCATCTTTGGTCACCAGACCTCTTTTCTCTTGCCTAGTTTTCCATTTCTCCACTCTCTCTTTCCATTCAGCATTGGAGTAAGTCTCCTTCTCACCTTCAAAATCCTTGCCAACAACTATACACACCCCATAAAGCCACAAACAAGTTAAATCCAGTCCATGGTATCATTGGTGGAAATTCAACAAAAAAAGAAGAAGGAATCATGCTTATTACCACTTCCAGCAATAGAAGAGAAAGCGGGGCCGTTGTTATTCCATTTCTGCAGATTATAGTCCCCATTTTCCTGCATAAGTCACTTCCTTGGATTGGTTTTTCTTATTCCCGAAAAAAAAATCTCCATAATATACTCGCTTCTAGCATATCAAATAGGAAGTTAACAATGCCATGGGTGGCTATTACTAAATTAAATTACCGAGTGAGTAGCAACATGATCTCGATCTGGGCTATGTTGTGGAATCTTAATTTGGAATTCATCATCGAAATCGTCAGCATCAAAGTTTTCTTCATCGTCACCTGCAACTCTTGGACAACCTGCACAAAGAAGCCGACTTTAAACTAGTTTGGTCATTCGAGCCTCTCAAAAGCAAAAGAAACTTTGGCCATTCATAGTAGTGCCAAATAAATAAGAAAATCTCCTGCCTTTACCCATATTTTCACTAAAAGTAAACAAAATACAGTAAGAATTTCAGTAAAAGCTTCATTTGTTATAAAACACTTAACACTCTAATCTAAAGCACTCCAATGACAAACTCAAATCTATGCAAGAGCAGAGCGGGGTTTGATGGAATTTTACGCACATATTTTGAGTTTAAGTGAAAAAGATAGAAAAGGGATAAGGAATTAAAATGCCCTGAGCCTATTTTCCAATAGAGACAACAAATAAGAACAAAACCATTTATTCATACTGTACAAATGCCAAAGTGTGTGATTAATCCTTTTTTTTATAAATTTGTATTCCTATTATCAAAGAACGCACTCTCAGAGATGCCTAAGGAAAAAACTACTCTATGTCCTAATTTATTGGTCCCTAAGGGGCGACATGCGTGTTGGGCCAATACGGGCCGTCCAAGCTTCGCAATGGAACTCATATTTCATCTAGGCTGGACGACCGAGATCTGTTCAGCCGGATGAAATCTAAGTCGTCCATTGCCGAGCGTGGACGGTCCGGAGGGGGCCAACACCCATGTTGTCCCCTCGGGACAACAACAGGGTCCCCCATTTTAGGAAATACCATCTTGTCATACTTTTATTCTCTTTCTACCCTTCAAAACATCATCATTACATAGTCATATATCATCTTTAATTTCAAAAAAAAGGGTCAATAAGTAAACTCATCAATTTTTGCCCATCACTTTCAAACAAGGACAATATTTTGAGAACAACAAGTGTCACAACTGAAACTAAAAATTCGGGACGGAGGGAGTAAATCAAACCCTGATATCAAGATAAAGACTAAATTCACTAAACTTACAAATAGGAGGCTACTCTAAAACTTTTAATCGACCATCGAATTACGAATAAACTGTCGTATTTGTGCAGTACATGTAGTATATCTATTACCTGCATATATAGCTCTCTCTGGGTGCGTATAATGGCACTTGTAATCGAGGGAAATAAGGAATTTAGGAGGAGGAGGAGTAATAGCGATCAATGCTAGGATTGAATTTGATGGAGCGAGGAAACTAGGGTTTTTATGGGTTTTGACCGTTTGAGGAGCTTATTTATGGAGTATACATTTTTCTTTCTACCACTTTCAGTTGAGACCCCGGAGTTTGTTAAAATATCAGTTTTTGCCCGAGAATTCCCGCCCTTTCTTAGCCTAGGTCCATCCTAATCCAAACCAAGCATAAAGGCCACAAATTTCAGGCCCCAACTTTTTTTTTAGTGAAAAAAATGGGGTCCAAAAGTTTGCTGATAGCGTTATTTTTTTGTTACTATTTTTTTAAACTGCAAAGAAAGTAGTATTTCAATAATAATAATAAAATACTACTCCGAGAAAAGAAATAGAAAAAACAATCAAACACAAACTATTGATGATAACTCTCCCGATTTTTTTATGCGAATCTACCACTACATCCAAAATATCAATTTTTTCATGTGAACTCCCACATCTCCTTTTTGTGTCAAAGAGATCCCAAACAAGGTGATAGTGTTCGTGGCAGTGAGTTACAAAACAAGCTAAATTTACCCTATCAACTCAAACCTAAGACCTCTTCGATGGGCACTATTTAAGGCCCCTCTCTCCATGATCGCTTGAGCTAGAGCCTCGGGTCCTTTGTGGCCTTACCCCATGCCAAATCTCAAGATATCTTGTCGAACATCGACACTAAAAGAGTAGAAAAACTTATTTGTAGGTAAGGACGAACTTGCGCCTGCAATATGACAGGGTTTGATTCCCCTTAGAAACAAATCATGATTTAAGTGGGGGCCGTGGTAATGGGTTGCTGTGCTAGTCTTCTCTAAGAATTAGTAGTGGGGCGTGTAAGCTGGTAAAAAAAAATAAAATAATAATAATAATCTATAGGCAGAGATAAAGAGTGAGAACTGAGAACCTTTGTGACGCTTATAGCGAGTGTTGCACTGAGGACAGCACTGGTTGCCTTCGCTTCTTTCGTACTCGTAGCAAGGCCGGCACACCGGAAACCCGCACTCGTGACACGCCGCAAACAACTCCCCGTTTTCCTTAAATCCGATCTCATCCCCGCACACTCGGCATATCTTTGTCACAGATTGGCGTACCGTCGGGGACCGAGGCTGCAAAATATAACAGACACGTTTCAATACAAACACGCGATGCAAGATTGGTCGAAGTACGTGTAAACTAGCTGACCCATACACTGATACACATGAGTTATAAAAAAAAAACATTGCATCAACATCTTAAATGATTGTGTTAATGATAAGAAGAAAATGTGTTTGCGACTTTGCGGTCCAGGGTTGGACCACAAGAAGCAATTACATCTTGACCGCCGGGGTTCGTTATTAATGGTCCAGATTTGTTAAAAGATTCTCGAGAATAACACTGATTGTTCTCTGCAGTCTAAACCAGGCCAGACTGGTGAGAAGGTAAATCCATAATTTGTATATTTATGTTACCTCGTCTGCCCCATGCATGACGTGGAGTTCATTACGGCCATGAGAACCCGCAACCAAGCCCGCCATGGGATTTGCAGCCATGGCCGGCAAGCAAAAATACAGGCGGTAAGGAATGAAGAGGAAGTTGGGCAAAGAGATGCGACTGAGGTGGGATGGATTAAGGTAAGAGGGTTTTAATGAGAGAGAGAGAGAGAGAGAGAGAGAGAGAGAGAGAGAGAGAGAGAGTGAGTATGGTGATCTTGCACCAACTGATAGTTGAAGGGTCGTGGGTTTGATTGGAAGAGAAGTTAATAGCAGTGGTAGTAGGTGAAAGGAGGTATAGTTTGCTTGCTTATGCCATTCTATCTGTTATGGGCAGACGTCCTTTGAAACTAAAGGTAATTTGTACGTAACTTAGACCCAAAGGTGTCTAAGGCCTCTCTGACCCCTACGGTCGGGTTAACCCTTTACTAACACACCTTGCAGACAGCCAATATACTCCACTACTTCCCGCCACCGAGCCGGGCCATACGTAACCCTCTTTCTCTCTCTCACAGTGTCTTTGTTTCGATACGCTTTTAGTCACACGATCATGACTCGAAATTCATGCAATTTGAGATACTTTATCACGTCATACAATTGGAAGTAGAATAAGTTAAGGAACGCCCAAATTACCGGACATCCGGTTATCAAAAATCATACAAGAAAGGTTTGAATACTTAGTTATGTAATGATGATATATGGATCCACACACCCCATAAAAACATGTGGGTTCCACTGAGAAAGATATGATGAACTAAAGAGAAATGTGTAACTTTGTTTATTTGTAGAATATTTGCTGTACTTCAAAACCAAAGTAGACGCAGAAAAAGTCACTTTTCCATCAGCGGTGCTACACCCACCGCACGAACGATTTCATTGCTCTCACTCTCAACGTCTGCCTCAGCAATTAATGGTCCGAATTTTAAACAATCTCTTCCGGAGAAGAGTAAAACTCTTTTTTAGAAAAGTTATTTAAAATCCGGACCGTCTAAAATACTTTTAAATGGTGAGATTGAGTGCAGTGGGAGAAGTGGTAAAAGAGAGGGGTGGGCGTAGACTTTTCACTTTTCCATATACCACATATACCAATCACCAGCGTCATGACAAATGTTGCCAATTTTGATCAATTATTTCGGAGAAATTAGAACTACTATAAAAAAAAAATCTCAGCAATCTCAGCAAGTACACCATCAAATGCTAGGATACAACAGCAGGCCTACATTGCGTGGTTTGCACTTTCCAGTCACAGAATCCTTCACAGCCAACTACCTACGTACCATGCAAGAAGTTTCCGAAATTCCCATAAAAAAATATCATTCCTAACAACAGAATAAAGAGAAAATAAGAGTTCAAAAACATTCACATCACCAAACAAACACCTCCCCCAACGACGAGGACTTTCCAACTTTCAGATAGCAGTCCAGACAAGCAGTTGATGATCCCCAAATCTCTACTGTAGTCTCGGACACCTACCCATATTGTCAAGGGCTTACGCAGTTTTTGAAACAATCTTGTTCCAAGTTTCTCTCTGAATCCTATCCCAATCTCCTCCACTTGATGGTTCTTAAGTGCAACTTCTACCTTCGCTTCTGTTCAGGATAACTGCCCTGAAAAAAACAACCGATACCTCTAAAATTTACAAGGGCTCATACACACAACTGAACATGTATGCTGACTTGTTGGCATCACTCTCCGCCTGAAATTTGAAAAATTCACCCTCACTTAAAATAAAAGTAGAACTGATTGAACTTGTCACAAGGAGAAATTGAATAAAAGGAAAGAGCAAATCTGGAGGTTAGAGTTCCAAAGCTCCTTACACCGTTTGGCTAAAATTTTATCCCAACTCCAACACAAAATATCTGAAATATCATTACTCTCCTATTGGTGGTCAAACAATTTGGCATGTGATGCTGCCTATTCACCTGATTTCGCACGCTTTGCGGGTTGGGAACTAGACCCCACGAGATCATTTGCCTCAACATCCTCAGAAACTTCACTTTCTGACAGCTTTTGTTTCTCACCCGAATTCCTGGAAACTTGCACGGATGCCATGGTGACGGTGGCATTAACTCTGGCATCTTCACTTTCTTCATGGTCCAACTTTGAGATTCCTGACTCATTTTTTGCAGGGGAATTCGGGTTCACATCCTTCGTCTCACCAGAAGGGCTTTCTACGGATGAGATCTTCTCAAGTACATCAACTGATTTGTATTGTTTCTCAAACATCATCTGGAGGTACTTCCCTTGCTCTTCTATTTGCAGCTGTAGATTCCGTTGAATCTGCATAAAGAGGTTTGATGTCCATTAATAGTAGATGGCTATGGCGAAAAGAGCTGCTAATTGACCACTATCATGGTAGCAAGCAGCATTATGCAGAAATCACTTTATAATAGTACAATGGGCACTTGATCTTGAACTAGCAATTCAGTAGCATCTTCAAAGAAAAGCAAGCCCATCCTTCATAATCTCTAATGACTAAGTACTCAACAACACGCACGTGTGAGCACTAATAAGTTTATTGCAATCTGTTGCACGAAAGGGGGAAATTTGAGATCCTTTTGAAGTTTTTGACGAGTAACAGGTGGAAGTATGAGATTCTTTATATCGTCAATAGAATCCTACCCTTCAACACAGAAATATCCAAACATCTCCATGCTGTCTCTGTGAGATAAAATATAGTTGAGATAGACCATAGGACAATAATGGGGAGTTTTCCCATTCAACTTATTTCCTAGTCAGCATCTTTGAAATGCACGAATAACGAATTGCATACGTCCGCAAACCAGTTGATCACTTACTATCACATTGTTTCTAAACCTAGACAGTCTCCTAGTCGATCATGCCCACAGGAAAGTAATATTTAATAAAAGCAAAATTGGATACTTTTCTACAAAGTCGAGAAAAGGGCAAAGAATGTGACAATCTTTTAGCATTGTATAACATCTGACAACCTCCGAAAACCTTAGCCAATAAAGGGAAAATGACAACAAAAGATACCAAATAAGGCTCAAGATCGGATAATTTTGTTTCCAATTTGTTGTCAACAAAGAAACAGAGAGGGTAGACAGAGAAAAATGTAAGGAAAAAGATGAAGGACTGATCTCAAAAGAGTTATCTACCCACTCCTGCAAGTGGTTTGACTGTTAGTGAGTTATTAAAGTTGGCAGAACAAGTCCTTACAACTGTTTTCAGGCAAGCATCAAATAACTTATCCCTTTCCAAAAATATTCCCTTACAGTGGAAGAACCAGGACCAATAAAACAATTCACTACTTTCATTTTCAGCAAACCATGACTGATATAATGAAATAAACCCCATATCTGGGTAATATATATATTTTTTACCTCTAACTGTTCATGCAGGCGCTTCTGGACGTCCATCTGCAATCGTAATGCTTCAGTGAGCTCAATACCCCTGTTCACATAGAAGCTATAAGTTCAAACTAGTGATCCATATAGGAGTTACCCAACACAAAATAAGAAATATGTGCCAATTGAAACAAATTCATGCTTGCAAAAATTTCCATATTCCCAAACTCTAGTCATTCTTTAGACTATTTAAAAGTTCACGGTGCAAGTCCCCAACGTGCCATTTGACTGCTAATGTGAACTTGATTTATACTCAAACATCCAACCAGGAAGGAAGAGACAAATATCTAACACATACTAAGAAGACATTTTCAAACACACTTGGGCTTAGTGGTGCCAGTTGGATTGGCAAAAACTTGTAAAAGGGTCTCAAATTTTGCAAAACCGTAGAATTACATATCAGGAAATTAAACCAGAGTTTTTAAAGATGCTGACGCATGATTTAACAGGACAAGAGAAAACCTTGCTGATAAGGTTGTCATAAAGAACATACATTTTCTGAACTTTAGAAACTAACGTATCACCTCTAACCTTCGATATTATTGACTTTAACAACTAAATGTTCACATTAGAAATTGACCTTCACTGTTGTTATAAGAGAAAGTTTGAGTTAACAAAATTATAGGGGCAACAACAGGTGAACTATGTTCTGTGAATACACTGTGAAAACACAAGTGAATCACAAACTACCAAGTCCTGCAGATGAGTCAGATATATTAAGGCAATCAATCCCCATAGTCCTTCAGTGAAAAGAAGAAAAACAGTTTTGTGTGATAGATAAATGTACAAAATCCCCAAAAATCAAGTAACTCACGTTTTCAAGTCCAGAGATGCCAATTCCTCAATGGGAGTCAACTTCTTCTCCAAGGATCCTGCAAATCAAGAGGATAACCATCTGTTCATAAAAGATTAAAAACAAGAATACACCAAATTTGTAAAGTTCTGCCAAAACAAAACATAAACCTAGGAAATGAATTTGAGCTGGAAAAAGAAAAAACAGAACCAAGGTGGACAGGAGTTAGCTAGAATGGCCTGCTATATGAACACATTTTGCCTGCCTATCCCAGCAAGTACAAAAGCATCAGCATCAAAGCAAGTCCAATAAAATTGACATCAACTAAAGAAACTGTAAGAATAAACACATTAAATATCTACATCGCAGTAATTTACAGAAAAATATAAATGAAATTGGATAACAGAGAGAAAAATCACTACAAGATGTAACAATCCGAGCTAATGAAATGAAGAACAAGAAGCGAGCTAAACAACTATTACACATTGTAAAAAGACATTTTCATTTGCAACCCTCAATAAAACAGGCAATGATGGCTTCCTATCAAAATTGACACACAGCTGGAGAGAGAGAGAGAGAGAGAGAATACAATTCTGGCGCATGATCGCAACAACCTCCATAAAAAAGTTGCGACCCATCCGGAGATCATAGTTTCGGAAGATTATTATTCCGTAACAATAAGAAAAAGAAACAGCAAAAAGAATTTCTTTCAAAACCGTCATGACTTGAGCATGTGACGATTGATAACTGAAACAAATTCTATCACAATGTCACAGTATCCTACTGCTATTTGTGTTCTAGGAAGTCAATGCTGGAAAAAAAAATTTAAAAAAGAAAGAAAGTTGGACATGATATTTGATTCACTGAATTCTATGCTGTACCAGTGCTTAACAAACAAAGCATCCAACAAACGTCAATATTTGCAACAGTACAGAACCCTATTAAGAAAAGGATCTGCAACACAAACACAAAAGGCTGATACAGTAATACAGAAAAGAACATGAGGAAACTAATATATTTACCGTCTGATGACTCTGGTCTATATCTGGCTGTTCTATACTTCTGCAATTCAACAAATAAGACATTCTCCAACTGAGTGACGCAAAATAACAGTCTAATCACGAGTAACACACACCAAAATAATGGCTAATAGACAAACCTGCAGGTGGCTTTTCACGTGGTAGATTGTCAAACCTTCAACTTTCATTAGCTTTAATACACCTTTAGGAGTAGCTTCTGTAGGTCAAGATGAACATGTTATTAGAGAAAAGTTGCCCCATACTTTTAAATGCAAAATGGGGTTAGGAAGTACTATAAGTTGAGAAAGAGCTACGCACTATCACCGCCACCAAGCTTATTGACTGCTTCAACAAATGCTTCATGAAGTTCTGGTGTCCAACGCATCCGTGGTTTGGTCGGCACACCATTTGCTGAGGATGGGGAGTTAACAACACCACTGGACTCTCCAGATGGTACAGGAATCTGATGGAGAACTAGGGGGGGCTGTGGTGCTGAAACATTTGTTGGTTTTGCCACGTGATACTCCATCTGTATTAACACACAAGGACACAAACAATACAAAATCAAGCAAGTAAATGCGCACATTTTATCTGTAACTTGGAAATGAGCTATAAAAAAGAGTAACACAAATGATATATCAGAAGGAGATTCTAACCTTTGGTTCTGGAGCTTCCACATTGTTATCACTAAAAAATTCATTCCAACTAGACGTAAAAGAATCATCATCATTGATTAGCAGCCAATCCTGCCATTCTTTTCGGCTACTAATGTCTTCAGTTGCCGGGTCACAACCACCATCATTGTTGCTTCCTATTTGACCGTTCCTGGCAGGAGTATTAGCAGGATAATCGACAATACTCGGTAATGAATCAGCACAAAAGGAACCATTGTCACTTGATGTTGTAGATTGGAGCATTCTTGAATCACAATGAGTTAATGTCATTGATGACCCACTATTTGATAACTGAGAAATAAAGGGAGACTTTCTGGAATGCTTTTCAGGAGGGGCAGCGGAAGAAAATTGGAGATTGCTGGAAAATCCTGAAGTTGACGAAAACAAAGGACCAACAACCCCACTGTTGGAGGGTAAAGAAGAACGAGGAGCCATAGAAGTTGAATTAAGCTCCCTCTCCACAGAAACCTGTTGAGAGTCCGGTAACTTAGGATATTTCTCTTCTAAACCAGAGCGAAGAACAGGTAAGGATGATGAGAGAGCCCCCGAAGCTCCAAGGTTGCTGAGTTCTCCTCCACTTGATCTCTGAATAGATAAAAAAGCAGGACGTGCTTCCATTTTCTACCTTTACGCTTTTCACAAATTGGCAACACTACTCAATCACTGGAAGCAAGCCTAGCACATTTGACAGTACTTGAAACCTGCAGCATAAGGAAGGTCAAATGTGCCACAGAAACCAAAAAACAACATCGACAATCAAAACGAATATAGGTGAAGGGTCATGGTACCTACTTGACCTGACTTATAACTTTTTTGTTCGTAGACCACAAATGCAAAACACAGTCATACTGTGAGAACATGAATCCAAGAGTAGTGTAGGACTTGACATTAATTTTTTCCTACATAGAAGTAAATGGCCAAAGATGTTAAAAAAAAAGAGTCAAACGGCATCATGCAGTTACACTTGGATTTTGTAAAAGGGGAAAAAAAAACTCCCTACCAAAAGCATTTTTCATCCTTAGGTTGTGACAAGCGAATTCCTTCAACATCGAGGTTGTGTATGGATCTTGTATATTGTGGAATTTGTGAAGGGGAAAAAAGGAAAGGGATTCTACTTCATCACGTAGGAGAACAAAACGAAGTCCAATCCATCAGAGTTTCTTTTCCCTTTGCAAACCCCCAACAAAAATCCAAATACAGCCTTACAATTGCTTTGCTGATTGATATAGAGATGATCAAGCAACAAACAACCCACCAGTCATTTATATTGGGCCATTGCCTACTCTTGCACACAAGGACCAAGACTCAACACGGATCATCTATACCCAAATAACAGATATTTCCTACAATTCTGGGGCCCAAAACTAGAACCTTTTTTTTGTGGATAACTCAGGTGTTCGTACCAACTTACACACACCTCACCTTCTTACACACACCTCACCTCGACTAATCCTGCGGGACCAATCCCACTGTCCTCCAACGGGGGGTCCAATTAAAGCCTGGGCAAGGCTCCGAATGGACTGAACCCAAAGAGTTGATAGCACCTAAGAGGTTACAAACTTGAGACTTTAGGAGGAAGCAATCCTTCAGTCGCAGAGTTTGACCACCAAGGCCAACTTCTTGGGGTTGCCTAAATGAAACATAAGGCTGTAATTATTGCACCCAGACAAGAGGTAACTCAACAATATAAGCACTCTAAAATCATCAATAAGTATTTGTACATATATTACTAATCTTTTTTTTTTATTTGAACGGCTAAAAAGACCCAAAAAGAAAGTCTCTTCGTGCTCCGGATACCCCAATGGACAAACCAACCCAATAAAGCCTTATCAGAATTGTTCTAATCAGCCATATGGGTCTCTTCCACCATACCAATCCACAACAAAGCACAAAAAAACATCAAACCACGGTCAATATAAATTTCAGAAACACATTAATCTTCACGAATATTAACATGGGCACAAATAGAGTGAGAAAAAAGAACCCAGTTCAACAGGAAGCCAAAAACAGTAAAACTAACCCAAATTGAACCCAAATTAGGTTATTCAGATTGAGGGTTACGGACGACGACGTATATGCAAAGTTCATCACAATCGCGAAATGGGTATTCGAAAGTCTCACCTGAATCAGGGAAAGCTCGTGACTTGAGACCTAATTAGCTCCATATTTCGATCTGGGACTTGACGATTCTTGAACTGGTGTTTAGAGGAAAACTATAGAATAACTTGCCAAAGCTGTACCTAATTGGAGAGGTGGATTCCAAAGATTCATTCACCGGCGTCTCCGAAGCAGTGAACGGTGACGGGTGCATTTTGTCTTGTATGATTAATTTATCGATGAGTATTAGAGAAGGGCAGCGATCCAATCGCCTTTCAGAGCGCGTGAATGAAAACCAGAAGGTTTGTGAGTCTGTGATCACTGATGAATGAGTGATGACCGTGCGTCCTTGGTAGTTTAGAATCTTTAGATGGAGTAGTTTTTTTTTTTTTTTTTTGCAAATTAGGTACCACATGGCAGTACCTAACATGCATCCGAACCGTTTAAACATGTTTTGAAAAGCTCAAATCCTATCACTTTCTCTTCTATTCAACCGTCTACTCTCCCTCCTCTTTCTTGGTCAAATCTTAATCGTCCAAAACAAGTTTGGACTTCTTAGATGCGCGCTTGGGTGCTTTGGACTTTCTGGTTTTTTCTTGAATGTTTTTTTAAAACAATTGGGTAAAAGTCATACAGTAATTTCTTATTTTTTCAATTTTTTTCGTCGAGACGAATTAATAATCTATAAAAATTTAACAAAAAATGAACAAAACAAAAAAATTGAAAAGGGACAAAAAAAAAAAAAAATCCTCAAACAGCTAAATTGACTTCTTTTAAGAAACTAGGCCTCAGTGCTTGTATAACACAGCCACGTCGTTCTATAGGGCTCTTCCTCATCATATACACAGTCTTTTGTTAGAGTACGCTCACATTAATGTATGATAGAGAAGGGCATGAATGCTTAACGGTGCTCCAAGGCAATTAATTATTTTTCCTTGGGTATATGCTTGTATACTGGAGTATATTTTAGGATTTGCATCGTTAATTACCATAATAGTATTCATGTCGAAGTTTTGAGAGCGGTGCCCCGAGACTCCTCTGGTTTCACAAACCCAACATATAGATGGAACTGTCTCATTCAAGCACGTTGGGGTAGAAAATTGTCATAGGTAGGGATGGCCCCGCTCTGAACCCTGGCCAGGTAATGTGAGGATGCCTTCGTCCCTTAAAAATTAGTAAAAAATACTGAAATTGTTTAGCATAAAAGAAAAGTAAAAGGAAATAGATATGGAAAATGATTGTCACTTTCTTTTTTTGTTAACGTCATTCATCTGCAAGTGTATTTTTGCACCAAAAATACACTTACTGAGGAGTGTTGTTAATAAAAAATGAGTGACAAAATCAGCAGCCATGGTTATATATAGTGATATATTTGTATAATGGTAAAACTATAAGGATGAAAATATAATTTGCTCAGTATAATGGTTAAATAATAAGGGTAAAACAATAATTTACACACATTAATATTGCGGGGTTACCGGGCGGGATAACATCATCCAAACTCCAACCCAACCCAACCCACCACCTGAAAATTTACAAAACCCACCTTGATCGAGGTGGGGCCAATTGCCCTCTCTAGTCATATGCGAATTGGGATTCATATCCTCTTGTATGTACTTGTGTGTTTCGGTACACGATTGAGATATGCATTGCTTTTTGTAAAATTTCCACACATGCAAGGGGGAACCAGCAAATCCTATCCAGACTATCCAGTATCCATTGATGATCACAAAAGGAAAAAAGATGGTAAAAGTCATGTCCAGCTCCAAAAAAAACAAAACTTTATTTCTTTTACTATCTATGCATTTGGAGTGGGTCCTTGAACAGATCTATGTATCATGGAACTCGCGAAAAAAATGGTTACTGCAGGTTTACCACTTTTTCAAGGGAGAAAAAAGGGTTTTTCGTGTTTGTTAATAGGAGTTTTTGGAACCCTACTTTTTAATTTTTTATTTTTAGTTTTAGTTTTTTGACTTTTTGAATTATGGTCAGAATGTGTTTTAGAATATGAAAAAGTGTTTGAGAGATATAGGAGAATAATTTTAAAATAGTAGTAGTGTTTGGTAGATAAATAATGAAAATGAATTATGAAATAGTTTTTTACCAAATTGCCCTTAGTCTTTTTATTGTGAAAAAAGCTATAAAAATGGAGAAGTGGATATTTTGGTAATTCAACAAAAAATGGGAAGATGCAAAACGGTGAAAAGGAGCTCCGGAGCTCATTCTCGGTTTTTGCTTCTTTTGTCAAAATCATCAGAGAATGAGTTTTGTAAAATGAGTTTTCAGAACAGAGTTGTCAAACACCCACCAAAATGCAATAATGGAAATGAGAAAATGCAAAAATAAACATCCTTCAAAACCAGGTTTTGGCTTTTTCTTCTTCCACACTTTTGCCATGCAGCTTTTGGTTTTCGATCCTTGTCCGGGAAAAACCTATTTAGATGAGCAAAAACAAAAATAAGAATCTCAAAGCCTAGCCTATTTCAATGTTTTTGTTTTTGCAGAATAACAAACGAGCGTCATATACGATATGCTCATTAGTTCTGTAAATATAGCGGCTGCCATTGCCACAACTTAGTAAGTCTGATACAAAATGATGATGAAGAAGATGAAAATGGTGATTGGCGAGCTTCAGGAAACATAATACAAGGAATTTGGAAGCTTGAATGTTCTCTTTGCAGCTGGGAGTCCATCAAAACTGCTCCATTGATCGCCGATGATTCCCCATATCCGGTACCCTTCTTCGACCAATCGTTTTCTTGCCTCAGCTTTGTAGCTTTGCACTTCCTTGTATTCATCTTCTAATCCCCTGTATCCGAAGTCCATGCATAATCAGTCATCAAGTACTTGAGTAAAACAACCTATACAACCGGATGAGGCTTTCCCCCAATCCGCCTTTCAGGAAACTTTTGGTTCGGTACCCATGACATGGCACCTCAAATATCATATGAGGGTCCCTCGAGGTAGAAGCCAGTGAGTACTTAAAACATGCTTTGGACGTGTTCTTTATCGCGTAAAATTTTCGGAGCTAAATATTAATTGGACACCTATATGGGTACTTCAGAGTTCAGACTGCCACATATTGAGCAACAGTAGTTTCCTACAACCCGCATTGTAAGAAATCATTTTCTGCCTTTACTTAAGCTTCAAAGAATAATGTATATACTTCATAGTGTCACGAGGGGCATCGAATCTTGTGCTCAAAACCATGTTTCCATGTACCATATGCAGTAGTACTGAAGTCTGTCTGATCATGGCTCGAGATTTATGAGTTTCGAGATTTCCATCACACTATACGTGCTAACATACATTAAGACATGGAAACAATTAATGATTTTCGGAAAAGTTGTGGGTACCTCAATACGAGAGAAGTCCATCCATGATACCCAACCTTGATGAGGTTGTCAACAGTGGCATCTCTGAGGGGTTCCCTTCTTGAGGAGATCAGAAAGATCTTAATCCCCTTTCCTCTTATCTCATGGTACAGTTGGAGTGTGTGCTCAAGAGCTGGTGCCTTAGTCTCCCTCATCCATCCTTCCAAACAAGTTACATTCAGCTTCTCCCCCCTAATAATCCATCACGTACAAATCAAATCACCAACATGGCAGTTACAAACAAGTCTGCATCTTTGAAAATATGAAGTTGAGCTATGGAGAAAAGGAAATCCGAAATCCATTGTTAATGACCCAGCTAGCTATGGACTGGGGTTAGGACCAGACCAAGTTTGGCTATACCCTTAAGGCCGTGTTTGATTGAGAGACTAATGGAGAAGGGATAAGGTATCCTGAGGTTGTCAGAGAGAATGATTTGTCTTTCTTTCTTTCTTTGGTTGGATATGAGGAAAGAAGAAATAACGTGTGGGATGGGATCCATTCGAATGGCCTGATTGTTTGCTGATCAGTTTTGGAAGGATATTATTATATCAAGAGATGATAAATACATGGTTCGTTAAGAGTATTATTGAGAACGGGATATGTAAATACTGGTTTATTTTGTATTTAATATGAGTGGATATATATAGCTAGCTAGGTGGATTGATGAATTTTATTGAAGAAAAATGTACTTTGTCATTAAAGGGGGTGTTCTTGTGGTTTGATTTATTGACATAATATTCATTCTCGGCAAAACCACCAACAGAGGGAATATGGCAAGGATAGGGGGAGGGAGTCACTTTAATATGTCCTCCGGGGATAATGGTATCGGGGCCATAGGTAATCCCCTTCTCATCCCGGTATCAAACTCCCCAGCAACAAACACCAGATGAGGGTGAGGCGAAATGACTAGTACGAGACCAACCAAGACTCAACACCTCACCCTAACAAACAGGCCCGGACACGTGAGGTGCATGTAAGCTGACTTGGACATGTGAGTTTTCAAAAACTGGTGTACAAATAGTCCTATCCGGCTATTCAAATCCTCAACCAAACATGACCTAAGAACCCAGAAAAGTGGGATTCTGGGAACTTATCTTGGATTCTTTCCTAGTTTTCTTTGGGACAGAGGATTTGTGTGTATACATTCAAATCATTCTGTTTTCCAAGGGCAGTCCAAAACCACCATTGCTGGAAGTTAAGATGATCTTAACACATTGAAGTACAGCTTCAAGTAATGACCTTTACTCCACCATAGTTTCAAGAGTAGTTCCAAAAAGTTTTGATGGTCTCTTTCACCATGTTAATTAGATCTAAAACTACTTATCTTTCCCTTCAACTTCACACACACACACACAGAAAGAGAGAGAGTTACATACCCATATTGGTGTTTCTTGAAGTAAGGCAGTGTGGACAAGAGGGTATCATCAACATCAAAGATCCAGGCATCTTTACCGTCGCCCTTGAAGTTGCAAAAATGACTGCTCAAATACAGAGTAGACTCCTCCATTGCCCTTTCTGAGTCGGATTTGTACTGACTGGAAGTCATGTACTTGCCGATGTGGTCAATGCACTCTTGGGGGACTACATCAAAACCCCTTATGTTGTTCACCTCCACATTCATCCTCCAGCTCTCGCAGTACTTCTTCAAGTTATTATTGTTATCGCCATTGTGATCACCCTGTACTGCTGATTGCTGCATATGCTTCTTTCTCTGGTTCAGAATGTTCCAGTACTCTCCACTTGCTGCCAAGCCTGCGATTAAGAGACTGGCGATGGCTAGAAACAACCACAGACCCCTTCCCATTTGCATATGCATATGCATTTTAGAGAGAGAGAGAGAGAGAGAGAGAGAGAGAGAGAGAGAGAACAATTTTTATGGTATTGTCTGAATACAGATTCTAATAACTCAATCGGTTCAGATTTGTTTTTCTAACATTGGTATTGTTTGATGGGTGCATGGCCATCATTTGAGGTCACATGGGCTGTAGACTTTTAGCGGCCTTTTTTTGGAATTCAAAGTTTGTGTACAAATACGAATGCGCACATATTCAAATATAGATAAACTCGCTTAATTGTGTCCGAAACCATTTTAGGTACATAGACACTATGAAATACTAGTAACAAGGGCCTCACACATATCGAAACACTATTGACATACCTGTGTCTAAATCGGTGTACGAGTGTATGCAAACATCCCATTTTTCTTTTGGAAATCACATGGTTTAGGTAAGCAGGTATTGTAATATAAGTTGAAAATGTCTCCTCTTCTTCTATGGATTGAATAGGTTGGACGCTAAGAGCCCATTCCATGTTATTTCTTCCATCCCAAATTGCACGTCCCATACAAAAAATCGTGCAATTTTTGGTTGAAAGAATAAACTACCATAGCATACCATTTTTGTTGTAACAATTACACTTCCCTGGTGGGTCCGGTTTCAATAATACCCGTCATTACCGGCCCAAGTATGATGATTGATGTCCTTCATGTCTTTTGTTATGCTATTCTGTCTTTTTTAGGAACATGATAGAGAGGCATTATAAGGGATAAAGTTGTTTATGCTATTCTGTCTGGATATGATTTATTAGTGCGGTGCCTCAAAAGAAAGAAAGGCAAATTTAGTCTTGGCATGCAAAGTAATAGTCCCTCCGTCCTCATTTTTTAGTTTTTTTTTAAAGGGATATCAACTAATTAAGGAAACATGATCAATGCACTTTTGAAAACTTATTTTTCTCATTTTACCCTTCAATCATTACATTTTATTATTTTTTAGTACTATTAATTTAAAAATAAAAGGGTAAAAGAGGAAATTTCTTATCTATTACCCATTTAGTTTTCATATGGGACCATCTTTTTGGGACGGAAAAAAATGCTAATTGAAACTAAAGAATGGGGACGGAGGAAGTAATAGATTGGCACGCAAAACAAACCAAAATGCTAATTAGGGCGTTTCTATTAAATTAAAAGCAAAAAGCTCATGTTTTCAAGAATTTTTAAGCAGGTCATTCTTCACATTAAATAAAATACCATTTAGCACTATTTTATTGGTATTGTATTACTCGTCATTCCACGAAAAAAGTAGAAAAATAGGAAAATAATTTTCGCACTTTATAATTTTATAAATACACTCCAAAAGTTGTGTTACACTCAACAAAAGTATCAGTTCACAAATTTGGAGTGTGCTTTTAGAAAAATTAGAGTGCAAAACTCATTGACTGTATAACGGGTAATCATAGTCAGTGCCGGCCCAACCCCTAGGTCCAAAGAGGCCTGGGCATTGGACATCTCAAAAATCCCAAATTTTAGGGGCACTTCAATATTTTTATTACTTGAGTTTGAGTAGGACTCTTTTTAAGTCTAATAGAATGAAAAAAATGCCCAGTTGGAGGTAATGAGTTAGCCCAACCCATCATCCCATAAGCCCAAATGCCCAATTTAATTATACTTTTACTTCAAGAAATGCAACACGAGTAATATTTAAGTGATACTCATACGTTCTTGAGATAATATGTATTTGTCTATTTTGAGACTTTGTATTTTGTGTTCGTATGTAATGATTAGTAAAACTTTATACTCCCTCCGTCCCTAAATAAGTGTCCGACGCGCAAACCTAGGCTTTCAAAAATATACATTTGTTTCGTTAAAAAAATTAAATTTTTTTCACAAATCATTAGATAACAATGAGTTCTATTGGATTGTAAAAAAAAAATTAAATTTTTCAATAAAAAATATGCATCTTTTGTAAGGCCTAATTTTGCGTGCCAGACACTTATTTAGGGACGGAGGGAGTATTTGTTTGGTTTTCTCGTATTGTGATTGTTGCTGTAAAAATTGTTAAGTATTAACTCTTTAAGGGCACATTTTTTTTATTAGGCATTGAGCACTAAAAATTCTTGGACCAGCCCTGATCATAGTAATTCTAATTTTGATTACGGGATAGAATGGTAAAAGAAAAAAAATTTAATTATAACATCAATTTCAGGGATCCAATGCTTGAGTGAAGGCAAGAGAGGAGTCTTGGAGTGCATAATGAATTCTTTCCCCCTACGAAAGCAAAGGGCAAGACAATGACTAGTGGAAGAGGGCCCAAATTCTTTGGCTTCATTATTAGATGCCAATTTCACATGCGTGAAATCAAGGGCATCTCAGCCAGCTATATCCTCAAACTTCAACAGCCAACAGGTATGGGAGGTGGAAGTGCAAATTTTTTTTTTTTCCACATCGTAAAATGTTACTATGTTTATTAATTAAAATAAGTACTTATATTTTGAAATAAAGATAATGTATTGTGAGAAAATGACCTACTGTATATCGTAAAACAAGAAATAAATACTTAAAAAATAAAAAAATTAGCGAAATGGAGCCTAACTAGATACTACAAAGGGACTGGGCCGCTAGCCGCTCCATTGCCTCCCAAAACCGAAGATAAAGAAACCGGACACTTGAGCATGACTCCCTGAGCACTAAATAATCTCTCACTTTAGTGAGGTACATACTAACGTTAGGCTTCAACCGGACACTTTTGACCCCCATAAAAAACCGTCTTTATCTACTAGGAAATTAATTTATACACTCCCGATTTCAACAATCACTTTTTTGTTGTTTAGCAGGTGAATTTACACTGAAATTTGTAAAAAGTGTATGCATGCTGTGATTGTTTCGTAAATTCATCTGCTAAAAGACACACTTACTTTTTTGTTGTTTAGCAAGTGAATTTACTCTGAAATTTGTAAAAAGCGTATGCATGCGGTAATTGTTTCGTAAATTCATCCGCTAAAAGACGAAAAAGAAGTATTTATATCAATTAGAGAAGTAGAGAAATCAATTTCCTATCTGCCAATAGCTAGCAATTCTGTGTGATGCAATCAAGAAATCGAACTCGAGTAACTTGGCCTAAGTCATCGGCCTCGCACAGTTAGCTCATGAGGTAAGTACTAAGTAGTTATGGGATCAGATTAATTCAACTCAATGCCCAAAAAATTTGCCGTCA
Source organism: Rhododendron kiyosumense (assembly GCA_019656275.1). Classification (NCBI taxonomy): domain Eukaryota; kingdom Viridiplantae; phylum Streptophyta; class Magnoliopsida; order Ericales; family Ericaceae; genus Rhododendron; species Rhododendron kiyosumense. Next base: position 678,808 of record BPLS01000158.1, on the reverse strand, counting down.
ACACAAAACTAGTAAAATAAAATCTCATCACAGTAGAACTGCTTACAGTAAGTGCTACCAAAATATAGGCAAGGGATCGATTTGGGTAATCCCCTCTGAAACAACTGACAAGGAGAGAGAGAGAGAGAGAGAGAGAGAGATTCATATTGGAGCTAAAGGAGAGAGATGGTCATCCAAGCAATTACCCTCATCAAAATTCTGAGAATAGCTACGAATATCATAGCTATACAGAGCAATAGTACTGCTGTTTCTTTCCCTTCTGAGAGCCAGCTGCTTCCACTGAGACTTGAGCCTACAAATCAACTGCCTCAAAAAGTACGGTCCGCCACCGCCGCCGAGGCATTCCATTTCCTCCCTCCTCCTAAAACAGACCGCAGCAGCAGAACCGCCGCCGCCGCTGCTGCACCCAATTCTCCTCCCCCACCGGGCCACTTGGATCCCCTTCAACCTCAGTATACCTGAAGCTTTCATTTGCTTACCTACTTTTCTCTCTCACTTTGACTCTTCTAATAAATGGGTATGGAAAATCTGAGTGATAAAAGAGTATCACGGAAGTTTTGTTGTTGTCTAGTAGCTGAGCAGGGCAACCGGCACAGAGAGAGAGAGAGAGAGAGAGAGAGAGAGAGAGGATAATGGGTGTCGTTTTCGAATATGCTGCTGAAGGGATTGAAAATGTTATCAGCAAGTAGCTCAATAGAATTTATTCAACTCGTTTCTTTTACGCTCTGGATGGTACTCGATCTGGTCCCATTCTTGATATAAAAGGACAACACACTTTCTCTCTTTAGCGGTGTTATGTCATTGTTCGTGAGACGACACCATTAAAACTGTCCGGTCATTGTAGACCCCATTTGAAATTATTAGGTGCTCATGGTCATGGGCACTGCCTACCCTCCACAATCTCACATCCATGTGAGATAAACATATATAAAACTGTGGAAGCCAAGAGTTACTCTGGTTAGTTTGTGAGTTTGTTCGCTACGCAATTGATCTAAGTTCAGTTTTTGGGTGAGGCCGCAAGAATGTAATTTTTCGTGAATTCACTAATCTCAATGTACATGGCTTGCCTTTCACTGGACCGAGAAGGGAATCAGTTGAGGTGCGCGTAAACTGATCCGGACAACTCTAACAGTCAAAAATAATAATTCTAGTGTGAATATCGCGTGACAATGCCACAAGAAGAATCAATAATTTTCCGGTGACTTATCCCATTCAAGTTAATTGGGTGGTGTTATGCAAAACAATCATGTTTACAAGATGGGATAACATCATTAACTTGATCTTAAGAAAATTAGAAGGTATAGAGTCTCGTGTCGTACTTGTCGTCTATTCTTGTAATACGAATATGATCGAGAAATTTTATTTATTTTTGGCTAAGCAAAAGGGGAGGGAGTGATCGGGCATAGCAACCTTCCTCTGTATGTGACCATAGGAACTCTAAACCGCATATCCCGGGAGAGATCAAAGAACCATAACAACTATCGTCCCATTAAAGACTAGCGGGCCAAAGCCGGCCTAATCAAAAGGACCAAATTCAAGAGGACGTCGTTAGCACAACTCAAACTTGAGACCTCCAGGCTCACCCAAATCCAATGGGAGTAAACCTTGACCAACTAGGCTACCACCCGAGCGGTCAAATAAGATCGAGATTAGTACAAGGTTGTTAGATTAACCGTGTCTAATGGGGTTTTTTTTTTGTTTATTTTCTATTTTTTGCATAAATGATTTGAGTGGACATTAGGATGAGCAGTTTTCTGTCACAGAGATGTAGACCCAAGGTATCCGATCTCATCTCATATAGGACGGGAAGAAAAGACTTTTGGCCTTTTTCAAAAAGATATTCCAATTACTTTACTTTATTTTATTTTACATTATCAAGTGCTGGTAGAGAGAGTTGATGCCAAGAAAAGGATATTTTTATTTTTTGAGAGTTTTCTTTTGAAACGCATCTGGGGAAATCTCAGTCATGCCCTAGGTGGCTGAGGGGAGACTAGAGGGAGACCTGCTAACCAAAATCCATCCAGTCTTCATTAGACTCACTTTCTAAGCAACAACAACGTTTTCACTAGGGCCAAAATTACTACCGAGGAAAGGAGTCATCAGGTTTATGTATATTTTCAATGCAAACAGTACAGAAGATGACTTCATTCACACAAAATATCCCCCCAATTTCAGCACATAGAAACAGATCCCTTGGAGCATCTCCGGTCCTCGGGGGAAAAAAAAATATGATGCAGCAGAATTCACAAAAGACTAGCTGCGTACTAATCAAACAAGTGATAGAACTCGAATCCACGAGTAAATCTTGCGCACAAGGAAAAAAAGAGAAATTTTATGAATATTGTTGATGTAAAAGTTGAATAATTGATACTAGTAGAGAAATCCTATCTTAGGTAGGAATCTAGTCAGATAATTTCTTGCTAGTCAAGAAATTATAAAGAAGAAAATAAAACAAAGGACATAAAATCCTAAAAGGAAAGAAAATAAAATTCCTATAAGAAATCCTAAATCATGTCAAAACAAGAAGATTAAAAAACGTACAAAAACACGTAGCACAAATAAAATTTCCTAATAATATAATTTCAAAAATAAAATTCTAATTCTAAATAAGATTTTTAATTTTAGATTATTATTTTTATAATTCTGAAATCATAAAAATAAGAATAAAATCTTTCGGAATCTTGTCCTACGTCAAAAAACTTAACTTCAGTGCCCCTCTTCATATCAAATTAAGGGAGACTCTTTTTCTTCGCCAAATCAAGAGAGAACCAAACCCAAACTCAGATTGTGGTTGATGGTGGTGGCCCTCGTGTTTCCCAGTGCTGGTCAGCTATTTCCGGTGGCCAGCGGTGGTTTTCGATGGTTGCATGAGGTGGTTAAGGTTCCGGCTAAGATAACAAAAGCCAGATGAAGGGTCTTTGAAAGTCTCCGGCTGGGTTTTTGCGGTGGTGTGTAGGTTGCTGGTAGATCTGCTGGTACATTGAGGGAATCACAGAAGAGTGAGATCTGATGAGCGGCAGGGGACGGGAGTGACGGGCGGCAGTAGTGATGAAGGCGTTTGAGGAGTCACACAAGAGAAAGTGACTTGATTAGCAGCAGAGTACGGTGGTGAGGAGCTGCTTAGTCGAGGTGTGCAGCAGAACCCTTACAAAATCTTAGTAAAGGGCAGGAGATGCTCATACCAAATAGAGCTTTTACTCAAAAGCTACACCATATTCGAGTAAAAAATTGAGTAAGAAATGGAGATGCTCTAAATCTCTAACTACTAAATTTGGGAACAAACACTCAATATAACCACAAGCTACTTGTCTACTTGAGTAGCTGAAATATCGTATTAGACACCCAACCAACACTGATGCAGTAATCTTTCGGAGAGAGTGAACGCAAATATATGGGACACAGAATACAAAACCTGTACTGTAGATAGCCGAGTAAGGATACACTTAAGTGATAATCTTTCATGTGATGCAAAATGAGACAGACAACGTCAAACGATCTGAGTTCATGCAAAATTAAGTGGACAGATCGGTATCAATTAGAACAAATCACATGAGGGTCCCAGGAGCATTTGATAAACCACAAAGGGAAAAGCAGAAAAAGATAAAAACAACCACAATCAAGGCTAAATCTAGGAAATGATCTTCATGGGAAAAAACTACCAACAAACAAGATACACAAGCATAACCAAATTAAGCATCACATGATAACTGTGAACAAAAAAGGTAATCTCTTAGTTCAACCACCCCACTTGCCACACCTATTAAAAATACCATTTCAAATACTATCAAAATTGAGTCGCAGACAAACAAAACCAGTTCTTTCAAACATTTTGGATTCATACTCCTAAACAATGGCATTCGCAGCACTAGCTATCCTTGGCCACAAGTCAGCGCACTCCTTTCCAATTGGACCTGTTATTGCAGATCCTGTGAATATCAAAGCAGAAAAGAAATGTGAATCACTCACCAATACGTCCAACACATCATGAGGTTATCAGGTGTGTGGATGCAATCATAAATGATTTAAAGCCCCAGAGCATGCAATTTTATCTACGACGTGACAAAACTTTGAACTTATATATGTCTAAACACCATCTAACTTGCGGAATAACTCTTGGAAAGAAATAAGATTCCGACATTTTCCCTATCTGCCAACTTTGAGTAATATAATCGAGATGATTGCTGGCACTCATAAACTTTCATGGGTCGAAGGATCTATTCATTTGGTAACCCGTCTCCCAGTCAGTCCGAAATGTCAACAACTACTAAGATAAGAAATTACATGCAAGTAGTTCAGAGATTACCAAACAAACAATAAAACCCAACTACAAACCCAAACTATCCAGAGATGAGAGAACTATACTAACAGTCAAGATAAAACAAAAAAGATGGGAGGTGAAATGACATGAAATTGAGCCAAGGAAATAGCCCAGAGGTTGGGCAAGTGAATTTGCTGCTCATCAACTCAAGGGTTCAAGCTCTCAAAACCCTTTCCCTCCACCAGTAAATGGATGGAAAACAAATAAGAAATTACTTAAGGACTTGGTGGGATTATTTTTTTTGATAAGTAAGGACTTGGTGGAATTATGCAAATGAGCAAAAAAAGATTCTACAAAAGTATTAAGAAAGTCGAAAATCTGTCTTTATTTCAGTAAGAAGTATGAACATCACAGCCACAAGTGATTAAAAATCCAGCAAGAAAACTATTTCATGTTATATACAGACAAATACCACAGCAAATTTTGTTGCCAGTTCCATTGATTTCCGTTTCCACTGGTACATCATAACTACTACCAGTTAAATGAGTGCAAATGAGCTCAAATGAAGTGTGTCCCATAAAACATTGTGAATTTAGCCGTTTAATGAAATTCAGAGATGTTCCATTTACTCCATTTGACATACTATCAATATCACATACGTGTGGAAAAACAAGCCACGGTTGGTGGGATTGGTTCAACAAAAAAACATAAAAAAAAATACAATAATTACCTTTCATTTCGCCTTTTGGATTCACAATGACACCAGCATTATCTGCACATACGAGAAACAGAAGATCAGCAACAAGTCTCCACTTCAAAGATTTTAACGTAACATTACTTGATAGATCACATTTGGAGAAACACCACCCCGAACAAGATAAAGAAATCACTGTAAACAGCCAATAAGTTGCTAGTTCAAAATCCTAATGTCTCACTGCAATGAAATATACAACACAAACTGGGATAAAATAAACAAGTCATTTCTCAATTACTTGATAGGTTGTATATCATTCACAGATAAATTTCCTCAATTACAAGGAGTATCAGAAAATAAGGAGTGCTGAGCGGAAATGCAAGTTCGTAAAGCAGCATCAGAAAAATCAAACAAATGGAAAAGATAAGATATAACACAATCACTGGAGGACACAGAATTTGTATTCAGTGGGAGCCTAAATGACATGCATTTCTATATAAATTTAAAACAATCTATTCTTTATGAATATATTGCAACTTGTTAGTCCTAAGAAAGAGACAATTGTGTGTATACACATAGCAGCAGCCAATTCATTTTTACACGTGACAACAAAATAGTTGATAACTTGGAAATTTAGGGGGTTTTCCGCACAAATATAGAAAATTTAAGAATTTCATAGAACTTTCTAATTTAATTTCCAAAACTGCAACAATTAGAGCATCTCCAGCCCTTATCATTTTAATTGACTCAGAACCACATTCTGCGTAAATCCCCTCTAAACTTACTCAATTCCTTGACTCAAACTCATAACAAATTGAGTTTTACTCTAATTTTTAAAGGCTTGTACAACTACCCCATTAATGAAGCTTTTACTCAAATTTGCCACCATATTTGCATTTTTCCATTGAAGTGCTTCCTATCAAATGAAGCAGGGCCGGAGATGCTCTTATAGAAGTGGCTCCGAAACACTCAAAATTGAAAAATGCATAATCTACAATCTCATAATTAAGCTCCAAAACAGGGTCTAAGAAGAAGTAATATACGAAGAGTGAAGTAAATGAACCTTCGAAGTACATGAAGACGCCGTCCTTTCGGCGCCACGGCTTGCGCTGTCGCACGATGACGGCGGGCATGACCTTCTTCCTCAGATCAGGCTTACCCTTCTTAACCGTGGCCATCACCATGTCCCCGACGCACGCCGACGGCAAACGGTTGAGCCTCCCCTTGATTCCCTTCACCGATATGATGTACAGGTTCTTCGCCCCCGTGTTGTCGGCGCAGTTCACCGTCGCCGCCACCGGTAGACCCAGCGACATCCTGAACTTATTCCCCGCCGAACCTCCCCGACCTAAAACACACAAAAAAAAGATTAATATCAGAGAGCGGACCAAAATAATACTAGTTGGAGTTTGATTTGGTAAGATCTGATTGTTCGTTCGTACCTCGCTTCGACATGTTGGATCAGCTCTCTTCGTTTCTCTGTGCTGCGCAGCGCAAGGAGGAGCTACTGCGTCTAGGGTTTTGTTTGGTGAAACAAAACCGGAAAAAACGTTCTAGGGTTTTGTAGAGTGGGCTGAAAATTGGGGCAGGTGAGACTTATCCAACTATTGGGCTAGTGGGCCCAATTTATGAGGGGGATTTTCCTTTGGGAAAATGACGGTTCAGGACATATTTTTATAATTAATACCCGTTTAGAATAAACTAAGAACATTTGTTAATACTGAAAATATTTTTAGCGGGCATTAATTATCAAAGCACGTCATTGGCTGTCATTTTCCCATTTTCCTTTCCTTTTTTGAACAGGTTACTTCGGCCCAAAAGAGAGAAAATTTCCTTCTTTTTTAAAAATTTTACATGGTTTTTTTTTTTTTGGTGGAAGCATAACAAATTCCATTAATGGAGAAAAGTACAACTGTCGCCGCAAGATGGAGGGCACCAAGATGGAGGGCACCGGCTACAGGCAAAGACCAAAATGCGAAGTACAAATTTTTATACGTTTGTATGTGAAAACCAAGGAAAAATTTGCAGGACTGATCAATTCTAAATGGGAAAAATAATATTGGCACTTCAAAAATTGATGCAGGCACTCCAAAAAATAAAGGAAAGTGACTTTGAAATTACACTGGTTTTGGAGTGCTTGCATCAATTTTTAAAGTGCTAATATCATTTACCTTCTAAATTCGCGATAGATAGATACTAGTGCTAAGTGTTGTGCTCGTTGCTCAGTGCCACCCTCATTTTTTTCCTTGTACAATTCACAACTTTTTATGTAGCTATAAAATTGTGTTACAAAGTGACCTTAAAGATACTACTCCTATATTGAAAAATACTTCCCAAATACAATGTCATTTGCAATATAGACCCCCAAAAAAAAAAAAAAAAATTCATGCATTGGAATTTGTGCGTACGACATGGTGCATTAAATTTTCAACTGAGAAACTTTTATAAAACATGGTGAGCAAGTAGAGCACATGACACTCAAGATAATGATTATATATCTCCTAGAACTTCCAATAATATGAATTCAACAAAGCAAGCATGCATTTAGGACACTTTGGCTGCCAGATGAATCCCTCAAATGGCAAGTAGCTTCTCTATCTTATAGGATAGCAGAATCTATATCAAAAGAGTTATGAATGAAAAATTGCCACCTTAAGGATTTCAAATTTATATCCAGTCACTTTTTTCATAGGAAGTATTCTAATCCCCCATGCCAGATTACCACCACGGCAACAAAGGAGAAATGAGATCCACCACCTTGCGGTTCTCTCATCCAAATAACCCTGCAATGAGTAGCCATCAGAAGTAATTCCTTCACAACCAAACATAACCACACACACACAAAAAAAAAAGAAGCCAAAGAGTAGGTAGCTGTAGCAAGGAAATTTCCACCAAGTTACTTCTGCTATACATAAAATAAGTACACAACAACCATCCTCCACAATAGCTTACAAAAATCTCCCCACAAACAAAACACTAGGGGGACGATGATTGTTATACAATGTTTCCTATCTTGTTTAAAGCTGCACATAGAACAAAATAAACTTAACCCTCAGAGATTGGGCCAAACATGGCGCATGTATCTACATAACACCGAACAAAAGCATTCCAAACTATTAACAATCCTTGAAGTATTGATAGTAACCCCAAAACAAGTCGATAAATAGGTGCTATAGCCTGCAGAGTAGTCAAGTGTATCAAAACCGGCATCATCAGCTGTTTCTTCGTTTCACCAATGGAAAAAGCTCGAAACATCAAATAATGAATACCTTCACAAACCCAAATCTTTAACCTTCATTCACGGAAGATCTAGATCCTGTGCACCACAAAAGTAATATTGATTAAATTATTTCTAGCCACTAATAATTGAAAAAGTTCAAATTAACCAAACAACACAGCCTTGGTGCAAAGGAGAGAGCCATAAAGACAAGTATGACAATGAGAAGAGTTGAACTATTATTTCAAAGAGCTACAATGGTGGGGCGAAGATAAAGGGAGAAGGCCATCAAGGTGAGGCAACAATCCCAAAAATAAATTTGAAACAAGACTGAAAATACTCCAACACATGGGTAAGGTAGTTATAATAATTTGCTATTATCGTCATGCTACAACCATAAAATGGAATGGACTGTTTTCACATGTTAGAATGCACAAAATCCTACACACAAACTTCTCATATATTGAACACTACGAAACAGGTTTCAAACATCCAAGATTCTAAATATGCAATGTAGCCTATTATCAGTCACTAAACGGTTCGACCCTAAGTTGCAGGGCGGGAACGAGTGCGGCAGAGCAAGAGGATATAGAAGAATTCAAGGTTGGGAACATGTAAAGGAGCAAATATATATGTATATGTATATGTGTTTATATATATATGTGTGTGTGTGCGTGTGTAACTGAAATAGAGTTCTAGTATGCAAGTTGATTATTAATTGGTGTCAACAGCAAATGTCAACAATACAAACAGTGGATGAATAACAATGCAGATCTATCCAACCATATAGGCATCGTATCATCCACAGCAATTTGTCATTGGTCCTAAGGAAACAAAATGCACCACAACAGAAAAGAACGTACTACTCGAGCGTTTGATGTTTCGGCAGAACTCGCTGCCGCATTGGCACCTGAATGCCTTGACTGGATGATCAAAATCATCAAAATCGATACCATAATCCTGCAAACAAATCCAATTTACCAGCTTAACAAAGGAACGAAATTCAAAAACCCACTATTCATCTTTGAATGCTGATTACAAATAATTAGTAGACTGAATACACATGCAAAAATGAAAAGGTTAGAAATGCATAATAGATTGCATAATGTTAGGACGGAAGAATAACATAATGTCCTTCTACCAGGATGCATAAAATCATTGCCAGACATTTGTAGATTTGCCAAGTACAATATATGAAGTATCAAAGCAGGAAATATCCACCATAATTTCTAGACATCAAAAGAGTTTCTCGTTGTACATGCACAAAAAAGATATGCATTATCGCAGCACTAACAATATGCATAGAAACAGAGCCACTCAACACATAATCTAAGAATGCCATTGGAACACCTTTAAAATGTTTATACAAAAACCAACTTACCCATGTGAGCTCCTCAAAAGCATCAACCTTTCTGGTTGTGAAGAAGGCAAGCTTCAAGAAAGGGGAAGACATAAAAATAAACATTAGGTTGGGACCGCAAACGATGAGAAGAAAGGTAGAAAAATAATCGTCAGTATAAGGGATATCTTACGCGATAATAGCGATGGTCAGGGGTCTCCACCTCCACAGGTATCTCAACCAAGTTTGGATCAAAACATCTAGCAGAATAAGAATCATTTATTATTCAGGCCAAACCAGTATCTATCTTCAGAAATAGAGCAAAATGAAGAGGATTAAAAGAAATGGAAGAGATGTAAAGTACAGAAATGATAGGAAGTAATCTACATGAAATCAGAGAGAGAGAGAGAGAGAGAGAGAGAGAGAGAGAGAGATGGTTCAACTAAAACCAAGAATGATAAGCAGTTACGACTTGCAAGTGATGAAATGGCATGCTTCAGCACCAGTCACGAAATGAACTTCTATCACAAATTGAAAGCCAGGCAACGAAGAACTAGACGTGTATTTGTTCCTCTCCGTACCTTTACTTGGTTTTCTATTTTTTCACTTGTTATATTCTATTCCATTTTCTAATGTACAAAGATACACAATCCCTTTCTTCTAGGGTCAAGTCAATTATCTCCTATACACATTGGTAAAGAATAACCATGGAACAATGAACATGGATGTTAAAGACCACAACAATAATCAGGTTTACACAAACTCTTCAACTTTTCCCAGAGAACCCGTGCCCACCAAACATGCCAAGGGTACGGCTATGGGTACAGGATATATATGTCACACTCATCCCCATATGGTACACTTTGATCCTTTTAAGTTTTCCAATTTTTGGGAAGAAAAAGTTCAGTGGTTCACATAATGCTTAAAATGATAACCTTCCAGCTTATCAATGGATGGAAGACAGATAACCTTTTTCCCCTTGATCCCGTTTATGCTAAAGTACATTTCTAAGTGCTAACAAGTTATGTCAAAAAATGTACAATGTCTAACACATTAAAATCTTACGAACGTATAAACATTTTTTGTTTACCTTACCTGTGATTAATAAACCTTGCAACATTACCATAGTTTGTTGCATCCAAACAAAGAGCCTCTTCATCTTTTAAAACTCCTCCTGAACCCCAATTAGCATCAAGTAGCACAAGATATGCAAGCCCCTCACTGTTGGGGCTTTTCGAAATTCTGTCAGAGAGCTCGGCATTGGTCAAAATTTCCCCAACATATTCACAAACAAACGCACCTTTTGGGAGGTCCTGCAGGGTGCGAAGACCCCATCCTTTTCCTTCTGGGGTCATAAAAACCTGAAACACGGAGAAAGGACAAGTGAAATTGGGTGAAGCAAATCACAGAAACAGTATGTAACCTAACTTGAAGATCTTTAGTAAGTTTATGGTTCTGTTAACATTTCTGAGCCTAAATTTTTAAAGAGGACACTCTCCGAAAGTTTGCAACAGAACATTTAACGGAGTCCACAATACATAATAAATCTCAACGAACAATAGAAAAAAGACCCCTTGGAAAGACTTCTCACCTGCACACTGCAATTCAGGCCGCGTTGCACAACCCGGTTGCCACACTGTTTGTTGCAGCCGCACTTCCACCAACATTCTTTGATGAACTTCCTAGACAAGTGACCCTTGCATGCTTCAGGAATGTCATCATTTTTAATTCTTTCTAGTGGGCATTCCTTGCAATAGAACATGCTATTCTTCTCAGCATCACGATGCATCGATATACACTCTTCTAAAAGGTCTTCCTTAACAAGGCCTTCCAACGTGTAGGCAAAACTACCAGCAGTATCATGAGCACAAGCACAAGGAGTTGACCACAGTAAACAATCGCCAAAACACGTTGGGCAACAACTCTCCCCAATCCGAGCCAAAGAGTAATTGACACAAGCAGTCTGAAAAACCACATTTCGTGGTATATAAAGAAAGGCTGGCAATGGCTCATTCTCAGCTTCGTTTACCAATGATACTGTTACTCGTTCTTCTCCTCTGGCAATGTCATTAACATCGTGAAGAAGCCTTAATTCATCAAGTATAGGTTCACACTGATGGACAACTACCAGACTCCGAGCATTTGCGTGGTCAAGTCCATTATGTTCCTCTTTGTTATTGACTGCATAGTCACTCTCAACTGTATTTTCAGTTTGCACACAATCATATGTCCCATTGGAAGAAAGTAAAAGTCTAGGACTTAGAGGTTCTGCTTCGGCAACACCCTGTGCATTGGTTGATGCAATAGCATCAAATGATTTACCTCCACAGACCAAAGAATCTTGTGGATTAAATTGCTTCAGTAAGTCAACATCAGCTGTACCATCTATCCTTTCATGTGATTCATTGACCGAGTCAGTTCCTAGTTCCAAGAAACAGTCACACATATCTTTCATTATTTTCATCACACAAAAACTTGGGTCCACAACTTTGTACGACCTAAGACATCTATCCTCCACCATTTTGACAACTGCTTCAATGCTAGGGATATGGAAACCGGGTCCTCCATGAGCAGGATTACAAGTCAACGAAATCTTCACCTCTCCAGCGGTTGACGAAGCAATGTCTAAGTGAGAAGAAGGCTCCTCAACATTTGCAAGCTCATGATTGTTTCTCCTTTGAGTTGATGGAGATGGAAGACCATCGCTTCTATCTTCTCGATTTCTTGATCGGGACACAAGGGGTTCAGGACCACCGGGTTTTGGACCACCGGGTTTTCTGATCAAACCATTTCTACTTGAAGGGTTTTCGATGCTCAATGGTGCTACAAAATTTGAAGGAACATAGCTGAACCATCAGGAAGTCGTAATTACAGGAAATAGTGTTGCTGGAATCTAAATTTAGGAGTCCTTATGGTATGTCAATCACAAAAGAAAATTGGAAATTTACAGGCCACTATAATTGGCTTATCAAATACCTGAAAGACAATGATAAATCTGGCCCTGTCCAACAACAAAATCAATAAATACATCTATACTATCCCACCAGGCAATAAAGTTTAATATATGAATCTACATGTGAATGTATGAGATGTACATATCAAGTATCAACATCTGGTAGGACAAAGTTCTGTTGGGCTGAACCATGAAAACATTAACATGTGTTCTAATGCATGACTTGATGACTCCAAGTTAGACTACATCCAACACTATTTTAGATAAAAACATAGACGTAAATATTTCGGAAGGATTCCACAGATAAGCTTGATAGATCACATAAACCAATGATGGCCCACAATTTCAATTGACAAATCCAAAGTGAGGTCCACAGACCCAATCAGCTTCAAAGGTGGCAGATTTAAAATCCATCATGTAACCTCATTACAAGTAATAAAACAACACTCCAAATTTTTAAGGAGTCCTCCAGCAGAGATTTGTAATAAGTATGACAGTCAGCAGTAATACACATGTTGTCGTGACAAGATAGCCACCTTGGAATAAAAATAAAAGTTCAACTACAGGAACTAAGATGTACCTGGATGAACCACCGCAAGAGGAACCTCAAACGGCGGCATGTCTTCTGTAAAGGGCTCATCTTTAGGCTTGATCAAAGCCAGAGAATTCTGCACCTGTTTGGGCAAAGAAACGACACCCTTAGGCGCCCTCCCAGAAATCGTTTTCTTCTCCCCTGAAGCAGTTTGCAAATATAGAGGTTCCTTCCCTTTTCCCCTGAGATGTATGGGAGGAGAAGCTAAATCTGATGAAGGCTTAGGCGAGACAGGTTGCTTTCCTTTGTTTCTAGTAAGTGGCAGGGGCGAAGAGGGATTGGTTCCAGCACCTGTGAGCTCTTTATATGGCTGAGATGAATCTGTCATGTCCTCAGCTTCATGGTACCTCAAGCGCAACCTTTTCAAGGGACGTTCAGGCTCCTCATTCGCCTGCTCTTCATCATCCATTTCCACTTGCTAATCTCAAGGGAAAAGATAAATAAACAAGGGAATAAAAGAGTCAATAAGTAAAAACAATGAGTGAATGTATGTAAAGGGAGACAACAGGGTCCTGAATCGTGTGGAAAAAGAAGAAGAAGAAGAAGGGAAATAGGCCACATACATCAGTGTTATCATTTCTCTTCTTTCGCTCTGCCATTCCCACTTGCTAATCTCGAGTTGAAAAAGTTATACAATCAAGAAAAATAGATGAGTCAATATGCAAAATCAATGAGTGAATGTATGTGAAGTGAGATAACAGGGAGCTGAATAAGCAAAAATACCAGGGATGGGCTACATACATCAGCATTTTCATGTCTCTTGTTTTGCTCTGTCGACTGAAAGAAGAAGGGAAAAGGTACAAGAAAAAAAAAAAGGGGGAAACAAATGAATGGCAGTAAAATCAGAAAAACAGAAGACTGACAGCCTGACTAACAAGAACAATAACCATCACTCAATCAGTAAAATAAAGAATGTATGAGAGAGAGACGCACCAGTGCTTCCTCTTGGTCAAATATAGCATCTGCAAGGGCCCTATAATTCTCTTCTTCAATTAGTGCCCAGTTTTTCTCATACAATTTTAAAAGATTTTTCAAAACTGGTTTCACTTTGTCTTCAGCGATGCCCAGACTCCTCATAGCACGAAAGGCTGCTGTAACTTTTGGATTTGTCGGCATCGCTTATCTCCAAGTAAATCCTTTCAAAATAGGAAGAGAATCATCCAATGCACCTACCATACCATAAGGAGACAAATGTTAAATCACTAGTTGTTAAGCTTAAGTTCTTAGTAAAACGAGTCCAATAATGTATATCAAGCAATCTCATCATGCATGTGGCGATGCAAACATGGATTTTTCTTTTCTTCTCACTTTTGGAGAAGTATCAAACATGCATAACTAAAAGTGGAACAAATGGGAAAAGAAAGAATAGGACCCAGACCTCCTAAAATGTGAACTCTGATACCATGTTAGATCTCCAATCGTCTCAAAAGCCTAAACTATGAGGAAATATTGAAATAATGGATCCACCAATGTACTTTTTTTTCTCTGTGAAGGTCAGTAGCGTTTGTTGCAGTTCAGGACGTTTTAACCCTACTCAAATATAAGGGAGTACATGATGCCTCCCAATGGGCTACCTGCTACCACTCTGCTTGCAATCCACCATGTATATTAAAGTACTATACAAAACTACGTATAGTGCATTGATACCGAAAAAGAAAATATTTTACTTCACAAAAACCTTCAAGTGTATCAAGTGACGCAACAAAAAACACCAACCAGTATCCAACAGTACTTGAGCCCATTATAATTTGCAACAGTATAACTAATCAAGGTAATACATGCCTATAATGCTGTGTATATGAATAGGGATGATAGTAGGAGGGAGGGAAGGGCTTAGGGGAAAGGAATGTACATGTTGGAACCTGAATAATACAAAGGGTAACTAATGCTAATGCTTGCAACTAGGGATTTGGTGCAAAAATCCCAACATGCAAAGGTCACACCCTGAAAAAGAATAGAAAAGATTTATGATTACATCTTTGAGTTTATCCATTGCAGTCCAGTGGCCTTGAATTACAAGAATTCATCCTAATCTTTCACAAACATAAACATGAAGGTGGTCCACTATGTGGTAATGTAACGTATTATCGGCAGACCTAGTTGCATCATTTGTTTTCCAAGTACGAAACTTTTTTTTTTGATAAAGTACCAAGTACAAAACTAACGCAACTACTACCCCTCATATTGAAATTTCACATAACAATACACTACCACAAACAGAAAATTGTGTGCCGCTCTAAATCTTTCAGTGGTTTTACTGTGTACACTACTTCAATTGAGCTCCACTGCTTTGAAAGAACCAATCAGAGATGGATACTGCCAGTTCGGCAAAAAAAACAAAATTTGTCTAAGTAGAGGAGGTAATGATATATTTTCTCGAGGTGAGTAAGAAAATGTTTTCTACATTGACCCCTAGGTAAACAACAAAGAAATTACAAGGTGCAATCAACTCATAGAAGCAGAGGGGCAGAAACTTTAAAAGAACTACTTTTCCTAACCAAGAAACAAATATGCTCACGATCAACCACACTTGCTTACTAGCCAGCACATGCAACAATACTAACTTGTGTTCTTAAACTTCTGAGCAACCAAACATAAGGTGTCCTAAACTACTAATAAGTGGCAAAGTGTGAGTGACTAACGTTTCCACAAATGTGGTTCCGATGCGAAAGAATAGCATCACAACAATATACCTTCAAGGCTTCAAAAACCAAAACCCTAGCTCATAGAATATTCTAACAGAAGCAAAGGGGTAAAATCACTTAAAGTTCTAATTGTCCGACCCAAGAAGCAAATATGCTCACAATTAAGCACTCTGGCTCAGTTTCCAGCACATGCAACAATGTTTTTTTTTCTTCCCTACTGCGAGCAACCATCTACCTTCACGTCAATCAGAACCATTTTATATGGTTTCGAAATGCATTAAGCTTCATATAATTGTGTTACATTGTGTTTACATGGGTAACAATCCTGTGTTTACATGGGTAACAATCCAGTGTTGCACACTTGTTTTTTTACAAACTTAATGCATTTCAAAATCAAATAAAATAGTATTGGATAGACGCGATTTTGATGTGATCAATGCTATCAGCGAGCTCAAAAAGTGAACGGTTTAGATCATTGTAACGGGCCCACAAATGGCCGAAAACTGGACCAGATTGGAGGGAAGGAAACGGGACTGGATCTCAGTCCGTGCTAACAAATAGCAAAGCGTGAGTAAGTGGTTTTTTCCCAATGGGGTTCAGATTCTAAAGAACACGCAATAGACTAGGAAATTATTCAAAACCCAAAACCCTAACTCATAGAGGAGGAGCAAAATCATTTATAGTACTACTTCTTCTGCACTCTTACTTACTCCCCATCACATGCAACAATACTTAATTGTGTTCCATATGAACTTTGTAAAAGAGCAACCAAACAGACGGTGTGCTGACAAATACTAAAGTGTGAGTGACTAGTGTTCTTTCCCCCAAATGTGGTTCAGAACTTCAGATACCCTAAAAACCCTAAAAAGATAAAAATGGCCATAATGACAGCGACTGATGGCGAATCTTCTACCGTTTAGAAGAGTTGAAGCAGAAGCTCGGGACTTCCATAAACTGTTTCAACCATGTTCGCTTGAACAGATTATAGAAGGAAACAAAGAGGAAAAAAGCAAAAGGAAATGGAAAGGTAAGAGTTGTAGAGAGCATGCAGATATAGAGAGAGAGAGAGAGAGAGAGAGAGAGAGAGAGGGAATCGAAGAGAGGAACTTACGAAAACATGGGAAGCGATTTGAAATGGTGGCGAGTGTGAGAGAGCTGTAGGGCACAGACAGCCCGGTAGTGAGAACCCCTAAGGGGGGCAAGGAAAAGGCGGAGGGCGGTTTTTTTGGAGTGGTGTCGTCGTATG